>JAVHLV010000232.1:0-105896 GCA_036785495.1 Colletotrichum neosansevieriae | reverse complement strand
TTCTTTATTAATATATACTATATCCTACTATATATATAATATATTCATACTAAATATTATATATATAGTAGGATATAGTATATATTAATAAAGAAAAAAAGAGAGATAGATATAAAGCTCTATTTATAGAGCTTTTTATATTTCTAGCTATTAAAGTCTTTTTAAGTACTTTAATAAGAGGTTTAATAAATAAATTTATTAACTATAAAATCTTTAATAATCTATTTAGCTTTAATATAATTAGGATTATTATATATAGCTATATAGTTTATACTATTACTATTCTATCTATCTATTCAAGTAGTATATATATCTAGCCTTATTAAGTTTATAGTTATAATACAGCCTCTCTATAAAAAGACTATAGTAGATTTACTTGGTTTAGAAATATAATTTAATAAATACTATATAAGAACTTTAATTTATTATTTTCTCTCTATTAGTTAAGGATAATAATATAGAAACTCTATATATTTATATTAATAAGTAAACCCTATAGATATTACTATATAAAGTTAGATATATACTCTAGCTAAATAGACTAGTAGAATAGTAATAATATAAGTAAATAATATTATACTATATATAATAGAGCTAATTATATAAGGGCTAAATAGACTACTAAGGCTTCTATAGCCTAGAAACGCTACTATATAACTAATAACTTCTTAACTAAGAAGGTTTTTCCTAAGAAGGTTTTATAGCTAGAAGTATAGAAAGCTCTAGGCCTCTAGCCACTATATAGTAATTTTACCTGCTTTGTAACAGACCTTCTAACTCCGCGCCACGCCTCCTAATAATACATATAGCCTTTAGTCACATAATCTTACTAACTACCAATTCTAACTATAGCCGCACTTATATATACCTATCTATAGCCTTATAATCCTTAACTTCACAGTTTAATAATAATATCTATTAACTTATCCTCTTACCTATCACCTATACTATTAATACTATCTCTATCACTGCTTTATCTGCTAGCTATGCTATTATTAGCAATGCTCTCTCTATATTATAGTTAGTATAAGCTATACTTATTAATATTTAAGCCCTAAAAGGCTACCTCTACCTTAGTATTATAGAAGGTCTATTTAAAGAAGGGCTACTCTATAGAGTATCTAAGAACCTATCTAACCTCTATTACTAAGTCTACTTACTTATTTATAATAAGTTAGTATATCTATAAGTCCTCTATAGAGGTATTAATAAGAGCTCTCTTAAAAGCTATGCTAATAATATGCTCTTCGTATTATATAGACTACTTATTAAACCAGAGAGCTTTATTAATTATATTGATACTAAACTCTTATATAATATTTTATATATTATTAATATTAATAAATATATTTTATATATAGCTAGCATATTAATATACTAGGTCTAATACTAATATCTTAGAGAACTTATTATAGATTATAGAATAATAATAAGAAAGAGGGATAGATATAAAGCCCTACTTATAGTAGAGCTTTTTATACTTCTAGCTATAAGAACCTCTTAGAAGGTTAAGAAGTTATCTCTTATATATATAGCACCTTACTAAAAGGTTTACCTTTTAAGTATTTTTTATAGCACCTTACTAAAAGGTTTAGTAAAGGTATTACTATAAGAGCCTTAGTAGCCTACTTAGCTCTAATATAATCAGGTTTATTATATATAGCATAGTATTACCTATACTATTACTATTCCACTAGTCTATTTAGCTAGAGTATATATCTAACTTTATAATATTTAGAGAGTTTGCTTACTAGCAGGAATATATAGAGTTTCTATATTATTATTCTTAACTAGTAGGGAGCATAGGTTAAAGTGCCTCTATAGTGTTTTCTAAATTATGCTTATAAACTGGGTGAATTTATTATAGTCTTTTTTATAGGGGGCTGTATTATAACTATAAACTTAGCCTCTAGCTACTGCATAGTGATTTTACCTACTTTGTAACAGACCTTCTAACTCCACGCTGCGCCTCCTGATAATACACATAGCCTTTAGTTATATAATCTTATCCTAACTATAGCTACACTTATATATATCTATCTATTAGCTTATAGCTTTATAATCCTTAACTTCACAGTTTAATAATAATATAGTTTTTAATTGCTTAATTACTGCAGACTACTAAACTATTAACTTATCCTCTTACCTATTACCTATACTACTAATACTATCTCTATCACTGCTTTATCTACTAGCTATGCTATTATTAGCAATACTCTCTCTATTAGTTAGTATAAGCTATACTTACTAATTTCTATAGAGCTATCTCTGTCTTAGTATTATAGAGAGCCTATTTAAAGAAGAGCTAATAGATAGGGTATATAATAATCTATCTAACTTCTACTACTATATTTACTTATTTATATATAATTTAATTATATAGGTAGGTATCCTCTATAAGGGTATTAAGGTAAGCTCTTCTAAGAGCTATACTAATAATATACTCTTTATATAGGCTAGGTTAGTTAAAGAAGGAGGAGTTTTTATTAATTATATTAATACTAAACTCTATAGTAATTTAGTTTATATTACTAGTAATAATAGATATGCTTTATATATACTTAGTATATTAATATACTAAGTGTGGTGCTGCTATCTTAGAGGATTTATTATAAGTTAATAAGAATAAGAAAGAGAGATAGGTATAAAGCTCTACTTCTAGAGCTTTTTATGCTTCTAGCTATAAGAACCTCTTAGAAAGTTAAGGAGTTATCTCTTATATATATAGTATCTTACTAAAAGGTTTACCTTTTAGGCATTTTTTATAGCACCTTACTAGAAAGTTTAGTAAAGGTAATTCCAGGCTATAAGAGTCTTAGTAGCCTACTTAGCTCTAATATAATTAGCTTTATTATATATAGTGTAGTATTATCTATACTATTACTATTCTACTAGTCTATTTAGCTAGAGTATATATCTAACTTTATATAAGGGTTTGCTTGCTAGTAGAAATATATAGGGTTTCTATATTATTATCTTTAACTAGTAGATAGTATAGGTTAAAGTGCCTCTATAGTGTTTCCTAAATTATGCTTATAAACTGGGTAAATTTGTTATAGTCTTTTTTGCAGGGGGCTGCGTTATAACTATAAACTTAATAGAAAGCTCTATAAGTAGAGCTTTATACTTATCTACCTTCCTCTTCTTTATTATATAATATATAATAAATTCTCTAAGATATTAATATTATATTTAATATATTAATATACTAAGTAAGCATACTTATTATTATTAAGAATATAAATTATATTACTATAGAGTTTAGTATTAATATAATTAATAAAACTTACTCCTTTTTTAACTAATCTAAATAGTACTAAGTATATATAATTAATATAACTCTCTAGAGAGCTCTCTTTAATACTTTTATAAAAGACTTCTAGATATATAATGATATTATATTTAAATAAGTAAACTTAATAAGAGAAGTTATTTAAGTTATTATATACTCTATTTAGTAGCTTCTCTCTATATAAGCACTCTATAGTACTAAAGTATACTAGCTCTTTAGAGCTTATTAATAAGTATAGCTTATACTAGTTATAGAGAGAGCGTTATTAATAACAGTATAGCTATAAAAGCATTAGTTAACTTAATTAAATAAGAAGATAAAAATAGTAATAACTTCTAAAGATATTATATAAATGGATAATAAACTAGGAATAGAGATAGTATTGATAGTATAAGCAATAAGCAAGAGGATAAATTAATAGTTTAGTAATATATAGTAAGTAAGTAATTAAAAAAGATATTATTATTAAATTATAAAGTTAAAGATTATAAAGCTATTAATAAGTATATATAAGTATAGCTATAGTTCTATATCTAACTATATATATAGGTTTACTTATTAGTAGGAATATATAGAGTTTCTATATTATAACTATAAACTTAGCCTCTAGCTACTATATAGTGATTTTACCCACTTTATAATAGACCTTCTAACTTCACACCTCCTTATAATATATATAACCTTTAGTTATATTATTATAACTCTCCTAACTATAGCTATACTTATATATATCTATCTTACTAGATAGCTATATAATCCTTAACTTTATAGTTTGAGTTTATAGTTACAACGCAGCCCCCTGCAAAAAAGACTATAATAAATTCACCTAGTTTATAGACATAATTTAGGAAACACTATAGAGGCACTTTAATCTATACCCTCTACTAGTTAAGGATAATAATACAGAAACCTAATATATTCCTGCTAGTAAGCAAACCCTTATATAAAGTTAGATATATACTCTAGCTAAATAGACTAGCAGAATAGTAATAATATAGATAACACTATGCTATATATAATAGGGCTAATTATATTAGGGCTAAGTAGGCTACTAAGGCTCTTATAGCTTAGGAATACCTTTTAGTAAGGTAAAAAACACCTAAAAGATAAACCTTCTAGTAAGGTAAATACTATTATATAAGATATTTAATAACTCCTTGCCTAAAGGTTAACCTTCTAGTAAGGTGCTATATATATAAGAGATAACTCCTTAACCTCCTAAGAGGTTCTTATAGCCAGAAGCATAAAAAGCTCTGCTACTATAAGTAGGGCTTTATATCTATCTCTCTTTCTATCCTTATTAACCTATAATAAGTTCTCTAAGATATTAGCACCAGACCTAGCATATTGATACACTAGCTATATATAAGATATATCTATTAATATTAATAATATATAAAAGATTATATAAGACTTTAGTATTAATATAATTAATAAAACACTCTGTTTTATTAAGCAGCCTAGATAACACTAAGAGTATATTATTAATATAGCTCTTAGAAGAGCTCTTATTAATACCCCTATAGAGGATAACTAGATATATAATAATATTATATATAAATAAGTAAATATAGTATTAGAAGTTAATTAGGTTATTGCACACTCTATATATTAGCCCTTCTTTAAACAGGCCCTCTATAATGCTAAGGTTAAGGCAGCCCTATAGGGAAATATTAGTGAGTATAGCTTACACTAAACAGAGAGAGCATTACTAATAATAGCAAAGCTAGTGGATAAAGTGGTGATAGAGACAGTATTAGCAGCATAGGTAATAGGCAAGAGGATAAGTTAACAGATATTATTATTAAACTGCAAAGTTGAGGATTATAAGGCTGTAGATAGGTATATATAAGTGTAGCTGTGGTTAGGATAGTTACGATCATATGACTAAAGGCTGTGTGTATTATTAGGAGGCGCGGCGTAGAGTTAGAAGGTCTGTTACAAAGCAGGTAAAATCACTATATAGTGGCCAGAGGCCTAACTTTATAGTTTAATAATAATATCTATTAACTTATCCTCTTATCTATTACCCACGCTACTATTAAATACTATCTCTATTACTACTTTATCTACTAGTTTCCTTATTTAATTAGGCTAGCTAATACCTTTATAGTAGCTATACTATTATTAGTAATACTCTCTCTATATTATAGTTAGTATAAGCTATACTTACTAATTTCTAAAGAGCTATCTCTATCTTAGTATTATAGAAAGTCTATTTAAAAAAGGCCTACTCTATAGAATATCTAAGGATCTATCTAACCTCTATTACTAAGTCTACTTACTTATTTATAATAAGTTAGTATATCTATAAGTTTTTTATAGAGGTATTAATAAGAGATTTCTTAAGAGCTATATTAATAATATACTCTTAGTATTATATAAGCTACTTAATAAAATAGAGAGTTATATTAATTATATTAATACTAAACTCTATTATAATCTTTTATATATTCTTAATAATAATAAGTATACTTTATATATAGCTAGTATATTAATATACTAGGTCTAGTATTAATATCTTAGAGAACTTATTATAGATTGATAGGGATATAAAAGAGAAATAGGTATAAAGCTCTATTTATAGGAGTAGAGCTTTTTATACTTCTAGCTATAAAAACCCCTTAGGAGGTTAAGGAGTTTATCTCTTATATATATAGTACCTTACTAAAAAATTCTAAGTATATAAACAAGGCAAGTATAAGAGTATAAACGATATATATAATACTTATATAGGCAAAATATATAATATAGTACTTAATTAGTATTAAAACTAATTTATTTAAGCTATAATAACTATTGCTGCTTAAAAGTCGCTAAAATAATCTAATTTATTTAAAACTACAAAAACAATAAACTCCTTTATTTAGTAATTTATATAGATATGAGATAAAGATAAAAATAACTATATAGCGTATAGTATCTTAAACCTTATATATATATATATATAATTATTTTATCTATAAAGTTAGAAATAAGATTTATATAATTTAGATAGATAATAAAGTTAAGTTTAAAACTAAAACTATGTTATAGATAACTATAATCTATATATACTGCTATAATCTATAAGAATAAGGTTACTAAGAATTAAATAATTAGCTAATAACTAACTTTAACTATAATAATAAAACCTAGTAATAGCTACTTATATAAGTAACTATTATAAGAAATAGATTAACCTTTAGATTAATATAGAGATAATTAAGTAATTTAATACTTTTACTTATTAATATTACTATTGCTATTACTATTAATATTACTAGTACTATCTTTCCCCTTATTTCTACTGCTCTTTTTACTATATAATTATTAGTTCTTTATACTATATAATTATTAGTTCTTTATACTAAATAATTATTAGTTATTTATACTAAATAATTATTAGTTATTTATACTAAAGATAAGTAAATAGTATCTATATAGAGCACTTTTACTTATTTATTTAAAATAAAAGATATTTCTCCCTTTTATATTATTTATGCTTCCCTTTTGCTATACTAAGAATTTACTACTTATTATATAGATTATATGCCTACTAAATTCTCTATAACTAAATTTAAAAGTCTGCTACTTAATAAAATATTATTTAATATATTTATTAATATAATTAATGAATAAGTTAAATTTAAAAGTTAATATAACTCTATATTACTAAGTCTCTTATTTATTTACTTAGATTATTCTTTTTATTAAATTTTAAACTAATTTTCTAAGTATATATATATATATATATATATATAAAATAAAAAAGTCTTAATAAGACTTAAGAGCTTTTCATAATTAAGTAGCTAAGCTATAATTATTAAAAAAGTATTTATTATTATAAAGAGTCTATATTAATTATAATATAACTTTTTATTAAATACTTACTAATTAATATATAATTATATTTAGTGGGAACTTATTAATTACATTATATATATATATAGAAATTATTATAGTTAGCTTTAAGGTAATTATCTCTATTATATATTAAGTTTATAGTTATAACGCAGCCCCCCTATAAGAAAGACTATAATAAATTTACCTAGTTTATAGATATAATTTAGGAAACACTATAGAGGCACTTTAACCTATGCTCTCTACTAGTTAAGAATAATAATATAGAAACCCTATATATTCCTGCTAGCAAGCAAACTCTCTAAGTATTATAAAGTTAGATATATACTCTAGCTAAATAGACTAGTAGAATAGCAATAGCATAGGTAATACTATATTATATATAATAGAGCTAATTATATTAAGGCTAAGTAAGCTACTAAGGCTCTTATAGCTTGGGAAAAATACCTAAAAGGTAAACCTTATAGTAAAGTAAATACTACTATATAAGAGATAACTCCTTAACCTCCTAAGAGGTTCTTATAGCTAGAAGCATAAAAAGCTCTACTATAAATAGAGCTTTCTGCCTATCTCTCTTCCTTATTAACTTATAATAAATACTCTAAGATATTAATACCATATCTAGTATATTAAAATATTAGATATATATAAAGTATATCTATTATTACTAGTAATATAAACTAGATTACTATAGAGTCTAGTATTAATATAGTTAATAAAAGCTCCTCCTTCTTTAACTAACCTAAACTATATAAAGAGTATATAATAGTGGCCTACTCAGCCCCAATATAATCAGCCCCATTACGTGCAGCGCGGCGTTGCCCACGCCGTTACTGTTCTGCCAGTCTATTTAGCCAGAGCATATATCTAACTTTATGTAAGGGTTTGCTTACTAGCAGGAATATATTAGGTTTCTGTATTATTATCCTTAACTAATAGAGGGCATAGGTTAAAGTGCCTCTATAGTGTTTTCCGAATTATATCTATAAACTGAGTGAATTTATTATAGTCTTTTTTGCGGGGGGCTGCGTTATAACTATAAACTTAAACTTAAAGAGTATATAATTAGTATAGCTCTTAAGAGAGCTCTCCTAAATACCCCTATAGGGGATATCTATATATATAATTATATTATATATAAATAAGTAAATATAGTATTAGAAGTTAATTAGGTTATTATATACCCTATCTATTAGCGCTTCTTTAAATAAGCCCTCTATAATACTAAGGTAGAAGCAACTCTATAGAGATTAGTAAGTATAGCTTATACTAACTATAATATAGAGAGAGCATTACTAATAATAGCATAGCTGCTATAAAGGTATTAATTAGCCTAATTAAATAAGAGGACTAGTAGATAAAGTAGTAATAGAGATAGCGTTAGTAGCATAGGTAATAGGTAAGAGGATAAGTTAGTAGTTTAGTAGTCTATAGTAACTAAGTAATTAGAAACCATATTATTATTAAACTATAAAGTTAAGGATTATAAGGCTATAGATAGGCATATGCAAGTATAGCTATAGTTAGGAGAGTTATAATTATGCAACTATAGGCTATATATATTATCAGGAGGCGTGGAGTTAGAAGGTCTATTATAAAGCAGGTAAAATTACTATATAGTAGCTAGAGGCTATTTTAAAAACTATATTATTAGTAAGTTAGTTAGAATAAAGCTATAAATATTAATATTATAAAGTATAATAACTATTATATTTAATTTTCTAATTTTAATACTAAATTCTTATTAAACCCTATTTATATATATTTAAATTATATAACAATTTAATAAGTTAGAGTAGCTTATATAAAGTACTTAATATAACTATTTTATTTAGTAATAAAACTACTTATATTTTAAAAAGATTATGTAGCTATAACAAAAAGAACTAAAATAGATAGTTCATACTATTTACTTATTAAAGTCTTATCATAATATAACAATAATATTAGTACTAATAGTGCTTTATTATATAATAGACTAGGCTATATTAATACTAATTATCTATATAAATTAAACAATAATACTATAAGTTATAATATATCTATAAAACAAAGTAATATCAATTTTATAGATTATAAAATATATTATGAAGCTAATAGAATGAATATAGTTAATAAAATATTTAATATTAACAAAGCTACTGGGTATTTTTAAGGAATATAGTAATATATATAGTTTCATCAGTTCTATAACTTAGAAAAATAATAAGTATTTTATAAATAATTATTCTTAATATTTAGAAGTTAAATAATTAGCTACTAAAGATAAGGTATTAGTAATAATACTAAGTATATTAATAACTACTTTAAGTTTAAATTAGCTACTTTATCTATAGTCTATTAGAAGTCTAGCTTTTATATACTAAAGTAAAATAGTTTAGCTAAATATCTAAGTAGAACTTTATTAAAGAAAGTAAGAGTATTATAATATAATAGCTATTTACCTCTAGCGTTTTAGGGTAATACTATTAAGTTTATAGTTATAATACAGCCCCCCGCAAAAAAGACTATAATAAATTCACCCAGTTTATAGGTATAATTTGAGAAACACTATAGAGGCACTTTAACCTATGCTCTCTACTAGTTAAGGATAATAATACAGAAACCCTATATATTCCTACTAGCAAGCAAACCCTCTAAATATTATAAAGTTAGATATATACTCTAGCTAAATAGACTAGCAGAACAGTAATAGTATAGGTAATACTATGCTATATATAATAGAGCTAATTATATTAGGGCTAAGTAGGCTACTAAGGCTCTTATAGCCTGGAAACGCCTTCTAGCAAGGTGCTATAAAAAACGCCTAAAAGGTAAACCTTCTAATAAGGTAAATACTACTATATAAGATATCTAATAACTCCTTGCCTAAAGGTTAACCTTCTAGCAAAGTGCTGCACATATAAGAGATAACTCCTTAACCTTCTAAGAGGTTCTTATAGCTAGAAGCATAAAAAGCTCTATAAGCAGGGCTTTATACCTATCTCTCTCCCTTATTCTTATTAACTTATAATAAATCCTCTAAGATAGCAGCACTATATCTAGTATATTAATATGCTAGATATATATAAGATATACTTATTATTACTAGTAATATAAACTGAATTGCTATAGAGTTTAGTATTAATATAATTAATAAAAACTTCTCCTTCTTAAACTAATCTAGCCTATATAAAGAGCATATTATTAATATAACTTTTAGAAGAGCTTACCTTAATACCCCTATAGGAGATACCTATATATATAATTAAATTATATATAAATAAGCAAATATTATAGTAGAAGTTAAATAGGTTATTATGCACCCTATCTATTAGCCCTTCTTTAAACAGGCCCTCTATAATACTAAGGTAGAGGTAGCCCTAGGATTAGTAAGTATAGCTTATACTAACTGCTTTAACACAGAGAGAGTATGACTGATAATAGCATAGCTAGTAGATAAAGTGGTAATAGAGGCAGCATTAGTAGTATAGATAATAGGTAAGAGGATAAGTTAATAGTTTAGTAGTCTGTAGTAATTAAGCAATTAAAAACCACGTTATTATTAAACTGTGAAGTTAAGAATTATAAAGCTGTCTGGTAAGATAAGTATATATAAGTGTGGCTGTGGTTAGGATAGGTAGTTAGCAAGATCACGTGACTAAAGGCTATATATATTGTCAGGAGGCGCGGCGCGGAGTTAGAAAGTCTGTTATAAAGCAGGTAAAATCACTATGCAGTGGCCAGAGGCCAGGGTAATACTATATATATAGCTATATATCTATATAATAGAATACTTAATAGTTTCTTAAGCTATTATAAAACGATTTATAAAATATAAATAAAGCTAAGATTAATATATTATATATAAGGGTTTATATATCCTAAGTTTATCTAAAAATAAAATTAATAATTTAACTAAATTATCTCCTAGAGGTATATTATACTATAAGCTCTACTTAATATAAAGCTTTTAGCTTAGAAACTAAGAAACTACTATAGAATAAAGATATATTTATTATTAAAAATAACTTTATTTATAAGTTATTATATAATAAGAATAATACTATTAATAATAATAATATAATTATAGATAAATTAGCTATAGATAATAGTATTATTTATAATAATAATAGTAATACTACTATAAAACTAATAACTTATTATAATAATAAAGTTAATAAATTAATATAGATAATATATTAGTTCTATATACTAATATACTAAAACTTAAGATATTTAAATAAGCTATAACCTCTATTAATATTTTAAAAAGCAAAAAGCTATATAAACTTTAAGATATAATTATTTTATTTAGTAATAAAATCCCCTAAGAATTAAGTAGGTATATAAGACTATAAAAGATAAAAATAATATACTTACTAAATATAAAGCTAGGTTAATAGTTTTAGGTATTAACTATATTAAGTTTATAGTTATAACGCAGCCCCCCCATAAAAAAGACTATAACAAATTCACCTAGTTTATAGGCATAATTTAGAAAACACTATAGAGGCACTTTAACTTATATCCTCTACTAGTTAAGGATAATAATATAGAAACTCTATATATTTCTGCTAGTAAGTAAACCCTTATATAGAGTTAGATATATACTCTAGCTAAATAGAGTAGCAGAATAGTAATAGTATAGGTAACACTATGCTATATATAACAGGGCTAATTATATTAGAGCTAAGTAGGCTACTAAGGCTCTTATAGCCTAGAATCGCCTTCACTAAACCTTCTAGCAAGGTGCTATAAAAAACACCTAAAAGGTAAACCTTTTAGTAAGGTATATATAAGAGATAACTCCTTAACCTCCTAAGAGGTTCTTATAGCTAGAAGCATAAAAAGCTCTACTATAAATAGGGCTTTATACCTATCTCTCTTCCTTATCCTTATTCTATAACCTATAATAAGTCCTCTAAGATATTAGTATTAAACCTAGCATATTAATACACTAGCTATATATAAAGCATACCTATTAATGTTAATAATATATAAAATATTATATAATAGTTTAGTATTAATACTATTAATAAGGCTCTCTGTTTTATTAAGCAGCCTATATAATACTAAGAGCATATTATAAGTATAGCCCTTAAGAGAGCTCTTATTAACACTCCTATAAGAAACTTATAGATATACTAACTTATTATAGATAAGTAAGCAGACTTAGTAGCAGAGATTAGACAGGTTATTAGACACTCTATAGAGTAGCTCTTCTTTAAATAGACCCTCTATAATACTAAGGCAGAGGTAGCCCTTTAGAGATTAGTAAGTATAGCTTACACTAAACAGAGAGAGCATTACTAATAACAGCAAAGCTACTAGCAGACAAAGCAGTAATAGAGACAGTATTAGCAGTGCAGGTGATAAGCAAGAGGATAAGTTAATAGATATTATTATTAAACTGCAAAGTTAAGGATTATAAGGCTATAGATAGGCATATATAAGTGCAGCTGTGGTTAGGATAGGATTATATAACCAAAGGCTATATATATTATCAGGAGGCGCAGCGCAGAGTTAGAAGGTCTGTTACAAAGCAGGTAAAATCACTATGCAGTGGCTAGAGGCCCAGATATTAACTATATAAATATTTATAATATTAATTTACTAAGTTAAAACTTATAAATTATTAATAATATAGTACTATATAAAAGCTATAATATATATTAACTTAATATTAAAAAACTATAATATAATTACTTAGCTAAAAAAGCTAGCTATTTTAGTATTTATAATATTTCTATATAATAAAAGATTAATTATCAATATTACTACTAAGCTAATATTACTATACTATATAGATATTATATTAATATTTAGCTTTAATAATAAAATAAGTAAACTATTAATCTCTATATCTAAGTTAAGGAAACTTTAAGATATAAATAAAGTAAATACTTTCTTAGCATAAGAAATAACTATAAGAAAATAAAACCTTTACTATAGAGCTATATAACTATATAAAAAGTATAGCTTTTAGCTACTATATAGTAATTTTACTTACTTTATAATAAACTTTCTAACTCCATGCTTCTTTATAATATATATAGCTTTTATTTATATAATTAACTTTTTTAGTTAAAGAGTTATCTCTTATATAACAATATTTATTTAGTTAAAGCGTTATTAGCTATAAAAACCTTAGTAGTCTATTTAGCTTTAATATAATTTACTTTATTATATATAGTATTATATTATTTACCTATATTATAACTGTTTATTAACAGTTTACTTATAAATAAGAATATATAGAGTTTCTATATTATTCTTAATAATTAGTAGAGAGTATAAGATAAATTATTCATATAGTATTTCTTGAAGTATATTTATAAATTAAATAATTTTTAATATAGTCTATTTATAGAGAGACTATATTATAACTATAAACTAAATATAAAAAATACTCTTAATAACTTTAATAAATAAGAAATATATAAATATACTATACTTATTAAGAATATTCTTAAATCAAAACTAAAATATAAATCAAAACTAAAATATAAACATAGGTATATAAAAACATTAAGCTATACTAATAATTAGTTAACTCTTTAAAAAGTTTAACTATAAAGAAACTAAGCTAAATATAATATATACTATATAATAATATACTTATTTTATAGAAAATCCCTCTTTAGTATCTTTTATAGCCTTAAATAAAATATAGAGCTTTTTAAGCTAATAACTATATACTAATAAAAGTTCTGATATATCTCTTATAAATATATTAGAGTTCTTAGATTTAAACTAAAGTACTTATATACTTAAAAAGAAATCTATATCTAGATATATTTCCTTTTTAAGTAATAATAATATTATAAACTAAAATAGAATTTTATAAAACAGCCTTATTATTAATATTTATAAAGCTAAGTATTAAGCACTAAAAGAAGCTACTAAAAAGCTATTTACTTAAATATTTTATCAAATAGTATTAATAATTTACTATTATGCAACTATTATACTATATTAGTATAATAATAAACTTATAGTTTATATAATACTTAGCTAAAAACTCTAAATTCTATAAACAAACTATATATTCTAATATAATATATTATTTTATAAAATAGAGTATTATTACCTTATACTAAGTTTAATAAAGATATAGCTAATAGCTTAATAAAAAGTTTAAATACTACTTAAGCCTCTGTAGCGTTAATAATTTCAGACAATTTAAATAATAATAATAGATATATATTATTTAACTTTTAAGAAGATAGAGAAAATAATTTTAAATAATATTAATAGAATACTAGCTTATACTTAAACTAGCTATAACTATATAAGTCAGATAGTTATAATACTATAAATAATATATATACAGTAGATATATATATTAACTATTAATAGATATTATAATATATCTATATACCTTATAAAATAGAGGATCTTAATAATACTAGCTAGCTATTTAATTAATATTATTTTAAACTAATTACTACTATATAAATAAAATAGCTAAAAAGTATATTATATATATATAATACTTATTTAGAACTAATAAGCTATCTAAAACTTTATTAATATTCTGTTTAATTTATTTAAGCTATAATAACTATAATTACTTAAGTTTATAGTTATAACACAGCCCCCTGCAAAAAAGACTATAATAAATTCACCTAGTTTATAGGCACAATTCAGGAAACACTATAGAGGCACTTTAAGGACTAATTATATTAGGGTTAAGTAGGCTATTAAGGCTCTTATAGCTTAGAAAAAATGCCTAAAAGGTAAACCTTCTAGTAAGGTACTATAAATACTACTATATAAGAGATAACTCCTTAACCTCCTAAGAGGTTCTTATAGCTAGAAGTATAAAAGCTCTGCTACTATAAGCAGGGTTTTATACCTATCTCTCTTTCTTATCCTTATTAATCTATAATAAGTTCTCTAAGATATTAATACTAAACCTAGTATAATAATATACTAGCTATATATAAGGCATACCTATTAATATTAATAATATATAAAAGATTATACTAGAGTTTAGTATTAATTTAATTAATAATACTCTCTATTTTATTAAGTAGCCTGGATAATACTAAGAGCATATTATTAGCATAGCTCTTAAGAGAGCCCTTATTAATATCTCTATAGAGAATAACTAGATATATAATAATATGATATATAAATAAGTAAATATAGTATTAAAAGTTAATTAGGTTATTATATACCTTATCTATTAGCCCTTTTTTAAATAGGCTCTCTATAATACTAAGGCGAAGGTAGCTCTATAGGAATTAGTAAGTATAGCTTGCACTAACTACTTTAATATAGAGAGAGTATTATTAATAATAGTATAGCTATAAAGGCATTAGCTAGCCTAATTAAATAAGGGAACTAGTAGATAAAGTAGTAATAGAAATAGTATTAGTAGTATAGATAATAGGCAAGAGGATAAGTTAATAGATATTATTATTAAACTATAAAGTTAAGGATTATAAAGCTATAGATAGGTATATATAAGTGTAGCTATAGTTAGGAGAGGTGGTTAGTAATTACAATTACGTAACTAAAGGCTATATATATTATTAGGAGGCGTGGAGTTAGAAGGTCTATTATAAAGCAGGTAAAATCACTGTATAGTGGCTAGAGGCCTAGCTTTATATATAATATAGTTATTATAAAGTAAAAGCTTAATATAAATCTATTATAGTTATATAAATATATCTATTAATAGGGCCTCTGGCCACTGCACAGTGATTTTACCTGCTTTGTAACAGACCTTCTAACTCCACGCCGCGCCTCCTAATAATACACACAGCCTTCGGTCACGTGATCGTAACTATCCTAACCATAGCTGCACTTGCACATACCTATCTGTCAGCTTACAGCCTTATAATCCTTAACTTTGCAGTTCAACAACAATATCTGTTAACTTATCCTCTCACCTATCACCCACACTACTAATGCTGCCTCTATCACCGCTTTATCTGCCAGTCCTCTTATTTAATTAGGCTAACTAACGCCTTTATAGCTATGCTATTGTCAGCAATGCTCTCTCTGTTCAGCGCAAGCCATACTCACTAATATTCAAGCCCTATAGAGCTACCTCTGCCTTAGCATTACAGAGAGCCTGTTCAAAGAAGGGCTAATAGATAGAGTGCATAATAACCTATTTAACTTCTAAAGCTAGGTTTGCTTATTTTCATATAATATAACTATATATATTAGTATCCCCTATAGGGGTATTAAGGTAAGCTCTTCTAAGAGCTATACTAATAATATACTCTTTATATAGGCTAGGTTAGTTAAAGAAGGAGGAGTTTTTATTAATTGCATTAATACTAAACTCTATAGCAATCTAGTTTATATTACTAATAATAATAGGTATATCTTATATATACCTAGCATATTAATATACTAGGTGTAGTGCTACTATCTTAGAGGATTTATTATAAGTTAATAAGGATAAGAAAGAGGGATAGGTATAAAGCCCTACTTATAGCAGAGCTTTTTATACTTCTAGCTATAAGAACCTCTTAGAAGGTTAAGGAGTTATCTCTTATATATATAGCACCTTGCTAGAAGGTTAACCTTTAGGTAAGAAGTTATTAGATATCTTATATAGTAGTGTTCACCTTACTAGAAGGTTTACCTTTTAGGCGTTTTTTATAGTACCTTACTAGAAGGCATTTCCAGGCTATAAGAGCCTCAGTAGCCTACTTAGCTCTAATATAATCAGCCCTGTTATATATAGCATAGTGTTATCTATGCTATTACTATTCCACTAGTCTATTTAGCCAGAGTATATATCTAACTTTATATAAGGGTTTGCTTGCTAGCAGGAATATATCAGGTTCCTGTATTATTATCCTTAACTAGTAGAGGGTATAGGTTAAAGTGCCTCTATAGTGTTTCCCAAATTATACCTATAAACTGGGTAAATTTGTTATAGTCTTTTTTGTAGGGGGCTGCGTTATAACTATAAACTTAATATCTATTAATAGTAGGAGATATAGAGTTTATAACTCTATATATATTAAATACTAACTCTACTCTACCTTACTTATCTTCTTATTAATAAAGCTCTCTAGAACGCTATACTTCTTTCTTTATACTAAATTATATTCTCTACTATATAATAAATTCTTGTTATTACTATTTATTAAGATTAAAAACTTATTTATTCTTAGAAAGCTTAAACTTATAGTTAATACTCTTTTTAATTAAGTTAATATATATATTAAGAATAATACATTTAGAGTTATTTAGTATTATAGTTATAAACTTTATAGCTAGTTAATATAATATATTTCTTAATATAACTAATTTAAAGATCCTAATTAAAGTAAGAATAAGAAGCTATAGTAATAAAGATCTTAGAAATATAGACTATTTAGTATATAATATATATACTATTATATAAGCATAGTTCCCTAGGTTTAAATTAACTTAAAGAAATATTTAAAGTATTATTATAATTTAATAATAATAATAATAATAGTAATATATTTCTAATTAATAAAGCCTTATTAGATAATATACTAGGCTATATTAGTACTAATTATTAAAATAAACTTAAAAGTAATACTATAGGTTATAATATATCTATTAAGGTTATAGTTATAACGCAGCCTCTCTATAAGAAAGACTATAATAAATTTACCTAGTTTATGAGCATAATTTAGGAAATACTATAGAGGCACTTTAACCTATGCCCTCTACTAGTTAAGGATAATAATATAGAAAACCCTATATATTCCTACTAGCAAGCAAACTCTCTAAATATTACTATATAAAGTTAGATATATACTTTAGCTAAATAGACTAGTAGAATAGTAATAGCATAGATAACACCACGCTATATATAATAGAGCTAATTATATTAGAGCTAAGTAGGCTACTAAGGCTCTTATAGCCTAGGAAAAACGCCTAAAAGGTAAACCTTCTAGCAAAGTACTATATATATAAGAGATAACTCCTTAACCTCCTAAAGAGTTCTCATAGCTAGAAGCATAAAAAGCTCTGCTATAAGCAGGGCTTTGTGCCTATCCCTCTTCCTTATCCTTATTAACTTATAATAAATCCTCTAAGATATCAGTACTATACCTAATATATTAATATACTAGGTATATGCAAGGCATGCCTATACTAGCAATATAAACTAGATCACTACAGAGTTTAGTATTAATATAATTAATAAAAACTCCTCCTTCTTTATCTAACCCGGACTATATAAGAAATCTAGCTTATATATATTAAAATATAATAGTTTAGCTAAATATATAAATAGAACTTTATAAAATAAAGTAAGGGTATTATTATATAATAGTTATTTACCTCTAGAGTTTTAAGGTAATTATATATATATAGCTATATAATTATATAATAAATACTTAAAGCTATTATAAACCAATTTAAAAAAAAAACTAAGTATACTATTTTATATATAAGGGATTTTATAACCTTAGTCTATTATAAGAATAAAACTAATAATATAACTAAAGTATCTTCTAGATATATAAAATATATATTAGTAGTCTTTAGTATAAGCTCTACTTAATATAGCGTTTTTAGTCTTAAAACTAAAAAACTACTATAGACTAAAAATATAATTACTACTAAAACTTAATATTTATAAATAGACTATAACCTCTTATAATAAATTAAAATAGCAAAGAGCTATATAAGCTAAAATTAATAAACTAACTAACTATTATACTAAGGAGATAGTTAATCTACTTAATAATAAAAGAGATAGAAATAATATAATTTCTAAATATAAAGCTAGATCAGTAAGTTATTGATTTAACTAAATTATAGAAATTAACTATAAAGATACCTTTAGTACTAGTATATATTAATCTAATATTATAAGTATATTTATATATATTAATATAAATATAGATATATATTTATATTAGATTAGTAGTTATATAGATATTAATAATCTTAATAAAGTATTAAAACTAAATAAAGCTCTATATAGACTAGAATAATATTTTAGAATAGTATAAGTACTTAGCTAAAGAAACTAGCTAAATTAAGATTTATAATATTTCTATATGATAATAGAATACTTATTGATATTAAGCTTAAATAATAAAATAGGTATATTATTAATATCTATATTTAAGTTAGGAAAGCTTTTAGATATAGATAAAGGAAGTAACTTCTTAGGATAAAGAATAACTATAAATAAAGAATTTAAAACCTTTACTATAGAGCTATGTAATTATATAAAGGATTTTATTAATAAATTTAATAAATAGGTTATATATAAATATACTATACTTATTAATAATATTCTTAAATTAATAAAAGATAGAAATATAGCTATTATGGAGAATAGATATTAAGCTATATTAATAATAAATTAGCTCCTTTATATATTTGGATATAAAAACTTTACTATATATAATATTTACTATATATCTATATACTTGTTTTATTATAAATCCCTCTTTAATATATTTTAAAGCCTTAAATAGAATATAGAGCTATTTAAATTTTAATATTAACTAGATAATAAATATATTTATAATATACCTTTTATAAAAATATTAAAGTTATTAGATCTAGACTAGGGTAATCATATATCTAAGAGAAAGTTTATATCTAGATATATATTCTTCTTAAGTTATAGTAATATTATAAGCTAGAATAGTATTTTATTAAAAAGCCTTACTATTAGTATTTATAAAGCTAAGTATATAGTACTAAAATAAGCTTTATTAAATAATATTAATAATTTGTTACTATTTTATTAGAATATTATTTTAGTTTAATAATAAACTAAACTAAGTATATTAATATAATATAGTATCTTATAAAGTAGAGCACTATTTATAATAAAGTATTACTAACTTATATTAAGTTTAATAAAGGTAATTAATATATAGATATAATACTTAGATAACTAGATATAAATAAGTTCTAGCTAGCTAGATATAGGATTCTAGTTGTCTAATTAGTTAGAAAATATATCTCTCTATAAATACTTCTAAAGTAAAGGTAGTAAAGGAAGCCTTACTTCTTAGGACTTTTATTTTATTATAATCTTTTATTATTTTTATTAAGATTTATAAATCTCTAAAGTAGATTTATAAGTCTTGAACTAAACTCTTATTTTAAAATATTATAAATTTTAAATTAGATCTAGACTTCTTTATTTTACTAATTATTACTTAATATTTCTTATTTACTTCTTTTTTACTCAATACTTAGCTATAACTACTTCTTACTACTCTATTTCTTTTATTTTTTTATTATCCCTAAGATACTTAAGTAGCTTTTTATTATTATTAAGAAGAAGTAAATAGCTAAAATATTAACTTATTTTAGTTATAAAAAAGATATCTATATTTTTTAGCTTATATAAACTAATTTCTACTTTAGTTAGGTATAATCTTAAATATTACTAACTAAGTAGGGATTAATTAGGTATTATCTTTAGCTAGTTATAGAGAGCTATAACTATTTTAGGGTTAAGAATATAGTAATATAAGTCTTAAGAAGTAAATTCTTAAAGCTATTGATATAAATATACCTCCTATTTTATAAAAACTATTTTCTTAATAAGCTTATTATAGATTTAATAGTAATATAAAGTACTATATTAAATTAAGGTAAATTAGTTATAAATATAGTTTTTAAGAAGTATTAACTATAGATTTCTATCTATAAATATAGACTTCTTTATAAATTATCTTTTTATTATTAAAGTAAGAGCTTTTGATAAAAGTTTTATATAAAGTTTACTAAGGTATTCTAACTTTAGGTTAATATATTCTTAAGACATTAATACTTTATTATATATATAAGTATTCTAAAAGCTTAGTTCCTAATATCTAACTATATTATATAATATTAATTAGTTAGTAGGGATAGCTTTAGCAATTTAGTAAATATCCTTTAATATTATAATTATTTACTTTAATACTTAATGAAATATAAGTTCTAAAGTTTTAATAAAATTTAATAAAATTTAATAAAGTAGTATATTTACTATGTCTTTATAGATAAACAAGTTTTATAAAGATATTAAGGAATTAATTACTAATTATTAAACTCTTAATAAAAGCTAGCTTAAGCTTTCTTAAATACAAAGTTAGTTTCTATAAATAAAATAGCTTTTTATATTTTTAAAACTCTATTATAAATATAAATAGTTCTCCTATTTATAGTAATAAAGAGATAAGCTTAATCTTTATTATTTAGTTAAGCTTCTATTCATAAAGCTAGTTTATTTTCCTTAGATATATTATTATTAAAGATATAATTATATTTATTAATTTATTTCTATTTAGCTTAAAGTAAGATACCTAAGTTAATATAATAAATAAAGAGCTATTACTATATTTCTAGAAATATATTACTAAAAATAGCTTTTATTTATTTATTAAAGTCTATAATTATAATATTAAGTCAGTAAATACTATTTTACTAAATAAACTACTAAATACTATTCAAAAAAACCAAAACTTATTAAGATGTTTATTATTAATAAAACTAAATATAGTATTAAAAATAGAATTAGAATCAAGGAGAAGCTTATAATAGTTAGTATTATAGATATTATTAAAGCTTAGAACCTCTAGGAACTATTTTTATATCTAGAGGTAATAGAAAGGAGTTTATATAAAGCTTATAAGTTAATTAAGCTTATTATCTATCTATCTTACAATATATAGGGGTTTTTATTTATTAAAAAGCTTAATATATACTATAGTTAGTAAATAACTATTAAGCTTTTTATAGTTACTATATACCTTAATATTATATTATCTTTTTTAATAAAAGCGTTTTTACTAATATATAAAGTAGTTATAGTAAGTATTTTATATAAGCTACTTTAACCTATTAAATTAATACTTAATTATAACAATTTAATATTAAAATCAGTAAATTAAATATAATAGTTACTATATTTAGTAATATAAATCTTTCTATTTTTAGCTTTTCCATAACTAACTTACTTATTATATAGTCTTTAAGATATAGAATTACTTTTATTAGTTATAATATATAGGTTCATAGCTATATTTAATATAAAACTATCTTTAAATATATCTTTTAGTTACTTATTATTACTATTATCTTTAGTAATAATTATAATACTATATATATATATTAGGGAATTTATCTCTATAGCTATTCTAAAGTCTTTATAATTGCAAGGCTTATTATAAATAACTATTAGTAGTATTATTATAATTATTACTCTCTATATCTAATCTACATTTAGATATAGAGGGTTAAGTATTAAAGTCCTTAATAATAAGTTCTTTATTTAGTATATTATAACGGCTATTATTTAGATCTTAACTATTAGTAGCTAAAGCTAGGTTTAAATAGAAGTATATATTAGTATTAGAGGTATTGTTTTTATAATTTATATACTATAATTGTTTAGGCTTTTTCTAGCTATTTCTACTTACTTTATGAAACTTATAAAGTTTATTATTATTAACCCCTTTATAAAACTAAATAAGTAGTAATTAATCTTTTTCTTTAAAGTAAATCTATTAAGATTTATCTATAACACTACTTATAAATATAGTTATGGTATAGAAATTAGACTTATTCCTAATATATTAGGTTATATTAAATATAATAAACCCATTAAGTATATTATCATTTAGCCTATTTAAGATCGAAGCTAATAATAAGTTTTTAAGAATATCTAATCTATAAGCTACTAGCTTATAAGAAATCTCCTTAACTTTATTAAAGTTAGATAATTTATTATCTAGGAGAACCTAGAATAATATATTATTTAATATAAACCCTATAGAGTTATAAGTCTCTTTTAATATATCTCATGCCTTTTTACTAGATTTTATATATTAGATTTATATAAGAGGCTTACCTTCTATATAATATAATATAAAGCTAAAAGCGTTTTTATATTTATTAATATTAGGATTAGATATATTCTCTATATTTAAATATATATTAGTATTACTATTATTCTTATTAATATTATTAGTAATAAGTTCTTTAATAATGGTATAGCTTAATTCTTTTATAATTAAATAAGCTTTAATTCCCATAGCTTAAGTAGTATAATTAGTACTACCTTTAAGTTTAAGAGTAGTTATAGTTTTATTAGAGGAATCTGGTTTCTAAGAATTAAATAGTTATTATAACTATATTAATTAATAACTATTTTATAGTAAATTCTGTTATAACTACTTTATAATATTTAATACTATTTTAATGATTATATTTAAATATTAAAGAGGTTTTAAGTTTTATTAATACTTATTATTATTTAAGTTTATAGTTATAACGCAGCCCCTCTATAAAAAGACTATAATAAATTCACTTTATTTATAAATATAATTTTAGGAAATACTATATAAATAATTTAACTTATACTCTCTATTAGTTAAGGATAATAATATAGAAACTCTATATATTCCTACTAGTAAGCAAATCTTCTAAATATTATAAAGTTAAATATATACTCTAGCTAAATAGCTTAGTAGAATAGCAATAGCGCAAGCGAACTACGCTATAGTATATATAATGGAGCTAATTATATAAAGGCATATAAATACTTATTATTATATATATATATCTTATAATATTAATTTAAGATTTAATAAAGAGAATAATTTAAGTAAATAAATAAGGGATTTAGTAATATAGAGTTATATTAAGTAGTAAATTTTAGAATTTAGTTATATAGATCTTTAAAACTAGTAGTAGGGTAGTATAAGTAATATAAATAAAGGGAAATCTTTTGTTTTAAATAAGTAAATAAAAGTGCTCTCTATATAAATAGTAGTTATTTATATATAGTATAAATAACTAATATTATTATAGTAAAAGAGCAGTAATAATAATAAAAAAGGTAGTAGTAGTAGTAATAATAATAGTGAGTAAAAGTATTAAATTACTTAATTTTTTCTATTCTAATATAATGGAAAATCTATTTATATATATATACTTTGTTTTATCTTATAATAGTTACTTATTTAAGTAAGTATTACTAGCCTTCATTATTATTTAATTTCTAATAACCTTACTATTGCAGATTGCTAGAATCTATAAGTTTAGTATCTATTTTAATTATATTAAACTTACTTTTCACTTTATAGATATAATAGTTCTTAGTATATATAAAGTTTAAGGTATTAAACCTTATATAAGCATTTTTATTTATATCCTATATCTATTAAGTTTATATTATAACACAGCCCCCTGCAAAAAAGACTATAATAAATTCACCTAGTTTATAGGCATAATTTAGAAAACACTATAGAGGTACTTTAACTTATACCCTCTACTAGTTAAGAATAATAATACAGGAACCTAATATATTCCTGCTAGCAAGCAAACCCTTATATAAAATTAGATATATACTCTAGCTAAATAGACTAGTAAAATAGTAATAGTATAGGTAACACCACACTGTATATAACAGGGCTAATTATATTAGAGCTAAGTAGGCTACTAAGGCTCTTATAGCCTGGGAAAAACGCTTAAAAGGTAAACCTTCTAGCAAGGTGCACACGAGAGATAACTCCTTAACCTCCTAAGAGGTTCTTATAGCTAGAAGCATAAAAAGCTCTATAAGCAGGGCTTTATACCTATCTCTCTTCCTTATCCCTATTAACCCATAATAAGTCCTCTGAGATATCAGCACCAGACCTAGCATATTAATATCCTATAGCTATAAGAATTACTAAATTAAGTAGTTTGTTATTTTTATAGTTTGAAATAAAATAAATTATTTTAGTTACTTTTAGGTTCTTATAGTTATTATAGCTCAAATAAATTAGCTATAATACTAATTAAGTATTATATAGTATCTTAGTTCTAAGTAAATACTATATAAATAATTTATCTTCTTATAGCTATTTTGTTTATATAGTAGTAACTAATATAAACTATATAATTAAAATAGTTACTTTTAGTTAAAGTAATAAATTTACTTTTATTATAATATATTTATTTATAGTTAATATATATATTAGCTATATATATATATATACTTTATATATTATTTCTAGCTTTATAACTATTTTATCTATATAGCTATAGCTAGTTTAGCTATTAGTTAGTAGTTTACTAGTATTATTTAAAATTATTCTTTATAAGTTATCTCTTATATAGTAGTGTTTATAGCACCTTACTAAAAGGTTTAATAAAGGCGTTTCTAGACTACAGAAGCATTAATAGCCTATTTAGCGCTAATATAATTAGCTTTATTATATAGAGCGCAGCGTTATTTAGCTATATACTATATAGCTTATACTATTACTATTCTACTGCTATATTTAGCTAGAGTATATATCTAACTTTATATTAAAGTGCTAAATTATATTTATAAACTAGATAAACTTATTATAGTCTTTTTATAGAGGGGCTATATAATAACTATAAATTTAACTTAATACTAATAAAACCTCTATAGATAATTTAGCTATTAAAGATAATATTAATTATAATAATAATATTATTATTATCAAGTCTATGGGTTATTAAGCTAATAAGGTTTATAAGTTAAGAATATATAATATATTAGTTTGAGATACTAATATATTAGAAGCTAATATTTATAAGCAATCTATTACTTTTAATAGTAAATTAGAATGATAAAAAGCTATATAAGTGGAAATTAATAAACTACTTAACTAATATACTTAGAATTTAGTTACTTTATTCAATAATAAAATACCCTTAGGTACTAAGTATATGTACAAAATTAAATAGAATAAAAAAGTAGCATAATAACTAAATATAAAGCTATAGTAGTAGTATAAGAATTTAATAAATTATAGTTATTAACTATATAGATACCTTATGAACTACTTATAGACCTAAAACCAGGTTATTAATACTAGTATTATTAAATAATAGATATAATATATATTAATTTAGAATATAAAAGATATATATATATATAAATATAACTATAGATATCTCTTTATACTAACCTAGTAGTTATATATATATTAATAACTCTATTTTAATAGTACTTATTGCTTTATAACTATTTTATTAATATAGTTATAGCAAGGTTTAAATATATATAAGTAGTTTATTAATATTATTAAAATTCTTACTCTAGACTTATTTCAACTAAAGTTATAAATTTCTTTATATTATAATGTATATAGATATAATATAATATTTATTTATAGTATATATATACTAGTTATATCTATATACTAGTTATATCTATATACTCTATATAGTATCTCTAGATTTATACCTATTTTATATCTATAGTTATAGGTAGTTAAAATACTAATAGATAGTTTACTAGTTAAATTCTTTTTTAATTTCTTTTTACTTCTTAATAACTTTAGATTCTAGGTAGGACCTATTAATATATATTTTAAATATCTATAACTAAAAATCTATATTATTTACTTTAATTATAGTAGTTTTAACTTTAGCCTTATAGATATAATAAGTCTATATATATATAAGACTTAAGGAATTAAGTATTTTATTACTTTTGGATATTTAAAGTAATTAGCTTGCTTTAGTAATACTTAGGTATTTATAATTATTATAACTAATTTTAATTAACTTAAATACTAATTTAGTTATATATAGTTTATAATATAAATATATACTATATAAATTATGCTTAGTATTATAGCAGTTTAATATAAATAGCAGTAATTAATATAAACTATATTATTAAAATAGCTAATATTATTTAAGTTCTTCTAACAATTATTAAGGCTATATAGGCCTATATATTAAATAAGTTGCCTAAATAGCGTAGTATTTAAGCCCTTATTTAAGCTTTTAGATATAGTTTTATTAAACTTAGTATAAGCCTATAATATCTTTTTATTAATAATAGACTAGTTTATATAATAATATATTATATTAATAATCTTCTAGTTTATATAATAATATATTATATTAATATATTTAGTTTGCTTTTAGAAGTTAGGGTTTCTAGATAAATATCAAGCTGATTATGAAAATAGCTATAAGTTATTAATATATTATTTAATAACTTATCTAGATATATAGCTTTAGTAGCAATAAAGAAAGCTATAGTATTATTTAGTTTTATTAATATAATAGTAAGCTTTAATAAATATAACTTTAACTATAATAGCTATAAATTTAGTATTATTTTTAAAGGCTTTAATAGTAAGGTTTAAACTAATATCTATAATAATATAATTAATTAGATAGTATTTAGTAAATATAAATCTAGTAGAGATAGAGAGTTTTTAAAGTAGTTTTTACTAAGAAATTAGAGAGAAAGTAAGTAGTATTAATAATATATAGAGTTACTTTACCCTTAAGATATATAATATTATAGATAATCTTATAATTAATATAGTAATTATTCTTTAGTAAGAATTCAAACTATTAAAGTACTTTAGTATTTAGTTAGTAATATTAAGAAACCTTAGTTAGCTACTTAATTATTATAGTTTAAATAGAATAATTAATATAGTAGAGAAGAGTAGCTAACTTAGTAATAACAAAGTAGCTAAATTAGTAATAAAGATACTAGAGTTTAGTATTTATTAAGTAGCTAGCCTAGATAAAAGCCTCTTTATTATTAAGAAGAAGCTAGATATAGCTTTAATTATAAATAATAAGAGTAATAGTTTTACTTTATAATAAATAGTTATAGAGGTTATTAAAGTTAATATCTAAATAATCTATATTATTTAAGTAGAGGAGAAAAAGGGTATTCACGAGTATTATATAAAATATTATTTAGCTAAAGATAGTATTAACTATAATAATACTAAATAAATTTTTATAAAGTTTATTATTAAAATATATTCTTACTTAGCTAATATTTACTTTACTTATCTTAATTAATAAATAAGAATATTATAAAACAATAACTTATTATTAACTAGTAATAGAGACTCTAGTAATATCTAAATCTAGTATAATACTCTAGAAAACTTTCTTAAAGTATTTATTATTAAGTATAAATAGCTATATAAAAGTAGAGGTTTTAGGTAAACTAAGCTATATTAGGAGTAAAAAAGGTATAGAATTAGTAATACGGTTAATATCTATAGCTATATAAAAAGCTACTTAGTTTAGTAATAAATTAGTTAATTTACTATTATTAACTATAAATATAGTATTAGTAATATAGATAGTAAACTTATAGAGTAAAGTAGGCTAAGATTTATAATTCTAGTAGTAGTTTTATAAATATTACTTAACTTTACTATTAATATCTAAATTAGTAATAAGAGAGTTTTAGTTATTATTATTATTTTTAACATTAAAAAGAAAGATATTAAAGTTATTTTTAGTTAAGTTTTCAAAATACTTAAACTTAAACTTATTAAACTCTTAAGTATACTTATTAACTAAGTATTTCTAAGAGTAGTAATTAGGCTTATAATAAATCTAGTAGTATTTAGAGCTATTATAATAGTTATTATATATTTACTAATAATATAAGAAAAGTTTTTTATTAATTTAGCTAGTTTTAGTAAAGTTTACTATAATTAGAGTCATTTTAGTAAAGATTATATTATTAATTACTATTTTAGAAATACTAATTTATATATATTATATTAAACTTATTAAAGTTTTTATAAATTATAAATTAGGTAGTAAAGCTTTAATTAGAATAGAAAGTAGTATTAATAACTAAATATAAAGTATTATATTAGTTTTAAAGGGTTATAAAGGATATAGAGAGCTAGTTTATGTTCTTAAACTTTCTAGTAAGTATTATAGATTTTATATTATAAAAAGCTATTATTATTTATATTAAACTTCTTACGAAGAATAAGTTTAATAATAAAGAAAGTTTTAAATAGAATTTTAAGGTTTTAAGCAATATTCTTATTAGGATTTTTATATATAAAATTAGGTACTCTAGTATTATTCTATAGTTTCTTTTTAATAAAATAAAACTCTTTAGTTTTAAAGTAATTCTTTTATTACTTAACTTTCTCTATATATAGAGATTAGGAAATATAGTTTATAATATATTAAAAATAATATTATTAAATATCTCTCTTTAATATTAAGGGGAAAGCCTTAGTATACTATTAAGGGAAAATACTAGCTTTAGTATAATAATTCTTAAAGATAAGTAATTTAAACTCTAAAATATCTATTTTACTATTACTATATTTAAGCTTATTATTATTATAGAACTTTATTATCATAAGCTATAGGTAGGGGTGAGGGCAAGTTATAAGGAGCAACTGTCTTAGCTATGGATTAGTGTGCGCAGAAAGCACAGTGAAATAGTCTGCGGTGTGTAATTATATAATCGCACGCCACAGCACATAGCCACTATAGCCTTATAAGGCTAAGAGTGCTGTGAACTATATTGCAACACACCCCCTAGCTATGTAGTAAATATTGCTAATATAGCAATCTGCTATTATATATAGCTATAACTATTTTTAAATATATAGAAAAGAGACAAAGCAGTGTTATAAATAGCCTTAAAGGCATAAAATAAATAAAAATATCCCTTATAAGTGCTTTAAAGAGTATAAATAAGTAATATATAACTTAAGTAATAGTAATATAATCTAGGTAAGTAGCAAAATCCTATTAATAGCACTTAACTACCTATAAAGGCAGCTAGGCAGGCATAGTTATTACTTATACTGCTCTCTGCCTTAAATTTTCCTCCTTTTTCTACTCAGAACACTATAATAATTATAAGTTAACCCTTTATATATATAAAAAAATCATTATATACGTTATTAACTGTCACTAATACTTATCTTTATATAGAACTATCTATACCTATTAATACTATTATTAAAAATAGCCTCTAAGTATAAATAATCTATAGTACTAGTTACTAACTATATTACTAAGACTAAGGTAACCTATAAGGCTAAAAAGAAGGCAGAGTAGGAGCAGCTAGCTACTCTTACTAAGTAAGAGGAGACTAAGAATAATAAGGGTAATAAGTATAAGTTTTTTATTTTACTATCCTATAGCTCCTCTAGTAACTATTACTATTTAATAGGGCCTTTTAATACTATAGAAGCTAACTATATCCTTTTAATAGAGAAGGCTAAGAAGAAGCTTATAGGTAAGTATAAGCATACCCCCTCTATTAAGGAGGAAGAGAATAAGGATAAGGAGAAGCTTATTAGTATATTTATAATATTACTTCTATATAGTCTAGAGATATTAATAATAGTCTAGAGAAGCCTAAGTATAAGCTTAAGAAGGTAAAGATTATAGCTAGTATATATTATAGTATACTAAAAAAGAAGACTAACCCTGCTATTAATAAGAAAACTCTAGGCTCTACTAAAAAGCTTTATACTTTCTCTACTATCCTAGAGGAAGCTAGTAAGCTAATAGAGCACCTATACTATAACTATATATACTTACTACTTATAGGTAAAAGCTCTAGTTACTACTTCTATAATATTAATAAGTACTACTACTACTACCTAGCTAGCTATAGCTACTAACCCCTCTCTGCTACTACTATTATACTCTATAAGTACTACTATAAGGCCTATAATAGTAATAACTAAGTTATAAGTATTCTATACTTATATATAGATATATATAAGATAATTTAGTATAGTACTAACTTATCTATCTAAGCTCTTATCTATTAGTGCTAGATTCTCTAGGCTACCTTTAAGGAGGAGGAGGAAAAGGAAAAGGAGGAGGAGGAGGAGCAGGAGGAGGAGGAGGAGCTCTAGGTTATTATATACCTAGAGACTGCTATAAGAGAGCTAGCTTTAACTAGCTCTTCTTAGCAGGTCTCTATAGCTACTACTCTTTCTAATAGTACTATTACTAGTATATATACTTACTTAGTGAGCCTTTTAGCTCTCTATAAGCTACTTACTAATATAGCTAATAGCTTTATTAACTGCCTTATTATAGCTATCTATACTAAGAAGTATTCCTATTATTAAATATATACCTTTAAGTATTAATACTCTTTACTTATTAGTATTTAAAGAGGTGTGGGGCTAGTATATTTAGGGCTAGTATGTCTGTGAGAATTGCTTTTCTGCCCAGCTATTATATATAGGGGGGGTTATAGCTCTATAGATAATATTTACCAGCCTTTAAGCCTAATAGAGCTTTATTTTATACTTTTAAACTTACTTTCCCTTTATTATAATAATATAGTAAGTATCTACTAGGTTTAGCAGCACTTAAAAATATTTAAACTTAGCTTAAAAGAGGCTTTTTATAAGCCTATCTACTAGTATCTTATCTATAAGTATATAGAGCACTTTAAAAGTGCCCTTTATATACTCTTAGCACAGCTATATATTTTAAATATTAATATACTATAAGCAGGTTAAAATGCGCTCTCCCTCTCTAACTACTAGTTATATAGTTTACTAATTATTATAATAGACTTTCTAAATATCTCTAAACTCTAAAGTAAGATTATAGTATAGCCTTTAAAGGGCTATTATCTCTTTAGCAGTATACTTAAAGCTTAGAAGCTCTGCTTTAGTTATTAATATTATAACTATTACTTAATAAGCTGCTTTCCACTAAATTACACCTCTAAAGAGCATTATTATATAGCCTTATAATAACCTATATATTTCTTTATTATTAGCAAATAAGATATTACTAGCAATTAGTAGTAAGAAAGTCTCTTTATCACCCCCTAAGCTGCTATAGCAGATTATAAGGTAGTAAGTTAAATAGAGATACTATATATACTACCTTACTATAGCAAAGTACTATATACTTAGATTTATAAGAAAGTAGAAGAGTTATGCTATAGCAAAGGCTACTTTAAGGTATATTATTATTACTATATATAAGATACTTCTAATAAGTAATTAGTAGTCCTTAACTTCTATAATAGTAGCCTTACTAGAGTTCTTTATAAGCTTAGCAACTAGTATAAAAGTGCTTAGAGTAATACTATTATAGAGGCTAAAGCACTCTATAATAGTCTTAATATACTAGTTATAGACCAGGTAGATCTTTTTAGCTGCTTAGTCTTATATAATATATATTCTAAGATACTATTTAACAGAGCCCAGTTTATATAGTTTATATAGTTTCTTAATCTCTTATATAAGCTTCTAAGCTTTAGAAGTATAGTCTTAATAGAATAAAATAAGGATATTATTAATATAAAACAGAAATAGAACCTTATAATACTTATCTTAAAAAAGGCAGAGCTCCTTATTATATAGAGAGAGCCTAAGCTTATATAAGGCTATAGAGAATTCCTTATACTATAAAAGAGATATATCCTTTAAGCTATACAGAGCTCTATTAAGCTCTATAACTTTACTAGCTTACTTAAAGCTATCTAGAAAGTAGCAGGTAACTAGCTCTCTGTCTAGGTTAATATTTATATTTAGGAATATATTAATAATATTAAATTAGAGTATTTTATAGATAAACTAGACTATAATTACTACTACTATATATAGGCTTTAGGCTATAAGCATAGCAGTATAGGTTAAGCTAAGAGAGGAGGTGTTTTATATATCCCCTTATATACAGATTTGCGCTTTATAGATATTAAAGTAGTTACCTTAAAACTTATAGATATATACCTACTTTAAGAGAAGAGGCTCTAAGCATATCTCAGACTAGTTAATAATATACTAGGTTCTCTTAGCTATAAGCTTATTAATTTTCTTATTTATAGCCTCTTAAAATATATCTTAGAGCAGCTCTCTTAGCTTTCTAGCTTTAAAATAGTTACTTAGAGGCTTTAAGAGGTCTTTTATAAAGTATATTATCTTCTACTTAGTATTTAGGCATATCTCAGAGTTATTCTATAAATATACTATAATAGTAGAATATAGAGTCTTATATCTAAGAGTGCTTTCTATAATAGCTTTATACTAATTAGGTATAAAGGTTATAAAGAAAGCATTCTAGTAGTTATCTAGTAAGCTCTTTTCTAAATAAAGAGTTATAAGGACTCTTAGATACTACTCTCTAGTATTCTATTATATTAGAGGCCTATAGTTAATTTATTAGTATTAATAATAGGCAGGTTAGAAATCTATTTTAGCTGCTAAGGAGAAGTCTTATCTAGATTACTATAAGCTCTCCTCCTTTATAGATACTTAAATAACTAGTTTTTAAGTATTTAAAACAGGTAGATATAGGTCTATACTCTTAGTAATAGCATATTACACTTTAGAGTAGGGCTTTAGTATTATAGGAGGGTCTAAACTTAATCCTAGTATGCTTTTAAAATTAGAAGTTTATTTAGAAGTAAGCAGTCCTCTCTATATTCTAGCTAGTATACTCTTAGATTATATTATAGTAGTAGTATAAGACACTTCTAAACTATAAAAAGCAGCTAGTATAGAAAACTTAAACCTGCTAGTAGTTTGTTTATTTATTATAAGGTTACTATTTGCTTTATTAAGCACCTCTAAGATCTTAAAAACCATATTAGAGGATTTAATAGGTATTTTAATCTTATTAATAATTATCTAAACACTCTAGATATCTATAGCCTCCTTTTTATTATCTAGAGAGTAGAATTTTAACTTATTAAAGCGTATATTATATATAATAATAACCTAGTTAAGTATAGAAACCTAGATCTAGTATAGATTATATATTTCTAGTATATATCCTATAAGGTATCTAAGATAGGTTTTAGGGTTAACCTTATAATAGTATCTCCTAATACCTTTTATATAACTTCCTTTAAGGAGATAAGCTCTATAGCTATAGGTATATAAGCCTCTCTAGTATAGACATAGGTCTTAGTATATAGTAAGTATAAAGTCTAGTTACTACTATTAGAAGTAGTTCTAGAACCACTTAAGTTCTATCTAAATAGAGCTTTGCTAGTTATTTATAGTATATAGGCTAATATTAAAAATAAAGACTGCTACTCTCTAAGCCTCTAAGATAAGGTACTTAGATAGATAAGTAGCAGTTAGTATTACTAGCACTTTTAGGATAATTTCTAAGCTAATATGCTCTCTGCTACCTATAGGCTTCTTAGTGTTTGCTAGTAGGAACTTAAGATTAATTCTAAGCTCCTCTATCTATTATTTATACTAAGTAAAGCCTTATATAGTAATAATAGCACGCTTAATATTATAGCAGATCTTATAGATAGTAAGTCCCTACTATTTTTATATCTAGTATTTAAATATCTAGAACACCTTAAACACTTTATTATGCTCTTTTAAGACTAGGAGAATTCCAAAAAGTCTTCTACTATACTTATCCTTAATAAGGAGTATCTAGGTATATAGTCTGCTAAGCTTTTAGTAGTTAAAGAGGTTCCACGCTATATAGTAATAGGGATAGAAAGATCTAGCCTCAGATATACTATATAAGATAACTTACTTAGTATATATTTAAGTATAGAATTTATCTTAAATATATAATAGAGTCTTAATTCTCACCCTCTAAGTATTATATATAAGGTATTTAAGAGTGCTTTAGCCTAGGTAACTAGCTTAAAGGTGCTATAGTTATATATTATTAAACCTTTTAGCTGCATAGTAGTATAAAGAGCATATTAGCTTCTAGTTATTTAAGAGAGCTATAATATCTATACTGCTTATAGAAATACTTAGACTAGGCAGGCAGGCAGAGATAGGGTTATATTTAAAAAAGACCAGGTTACTCTTATATAGTAGCTGCTTTATATAAGTAGATTTGCCCAGCTTACTAAACTGCAAAGAGTAGTTATAGCTATTATACTAGATACCTATCTTAAAGAGGAGTGCTTCTAAGATAATATTAATATATATATTTTTAATAATAGTAATATTATTTAAGGTTAGAGTGCTCTTTTTACCTATTAAGGTATCTTTAAATATGCCCTAGATAATCTAAGTGCCCCTCCTAATAATTAGTATACTTATACTACTAACTTTAATTATTTTATTATTATATAAGTATATAAAGGTACTAGGAACTAGCTTTTTCTTATTATTAATAATATAGAGAGCCCTATAATTATCTAGAATAATACTATTAGAGAGAGTATATAGTTCCTTAAAGAACATAAATACTACAAAATAAACTTAGATTACTTAGCTTTTATCTTTAAAAAGGCTTTAGTTAATAATATAGTAGGAAATATTATTAGGAAGTTGCTCTTTATTACTAGCACTACCTCTATTACTATACCTGCTCTAGCTGCTGCTATAGTATCTACTATAGCTATAGTTAGATAAGTGCTAACTGCTCTTCTAAGACTCCTTTATAATCTACCCTATATATATAAGGTTATTATAGATATAGCCCCACTATAGAGATATCACTATCTCCTATATATACTATGCTTTATCCTTTAATATCTTATAATCCTTAAAGCTATCTTTTAGTAAGCCTATAAATACCTATTAAATATAGCTATAGTTTCATAGAGTCTACCTATAGTATTATCTATAAGGGTAGCTAGGGATCTTATTAGATATTACTACTAGAAAAGAAGTATCTAAAGCAGTTTATAAGGTTTAAGATAGATTCTCTAAGTCAGAGCAGTTTATAAGAATAGTATATACTTTAAGTAATCTACTAGAACCCTTAGTAGAAGCTAGCTTACTATAAATCTTAGTAGTAAGGATAATTCTAAGCTCTTTAAGTAAGAAGTAAGGTATTCTAATCTCTTCTACTTAAATAACTAAATCTAGCTAGTTTTAGGTCTAAGTAGGAGCTATCCTATAGTATACTGCTTTAAGAAAAGTATATTTACTATAGCTTCTCTTAGTGTTAGTAATATTCTAGCTTACTACTAGCTTATAGAAATAGTACTATTCTCTGTGCCACTTAGTAGGCTAAGTAGTATACTTAGTATACTTTAAAATATTCTTATAATCTCAGTATACTTATTTCTATATACTATTATTAGAGTAGGTAAGTTATTATTTAAGAAGGTAGAGTATATTCTAAAGGTTAATCTAGAACTTATTATTCTTATTATTAAGCTTTATCCCTATTACTTTAAAGTAGACTATATTAATAATCTAATAGATAAGCACCTAATAGTTATAGTATAAGGTAATCTATAATAAGAGGTTTATACTATTAGTAGAGAGATACTTAAGTATATTACTCTACTTATCTTAGATATCCTTATACTTAATAGGGGTTAGTAGGGTTAGCTTTATAAGCTTAGAAGTAGTAAGACCTGCTCTACTAATTTATTAGAAAGTATTAGACTTCTTACTCTTAATAATATTAATAGAGTTATTATATTTAGTAGTCTTATAGAGTATCTAAGAGGGATTCTCCTTAGCTTTCTACTTTTAGAGAGCTACTTTATACTTAATAAGATTAGCTTTATACTTAGCCTAGAAGTAGTTATTATACTTATCTATAAACTCCTAAATAGTTAGAGTGCTCTTAAAAGTATTAGAAAGCTTTTTAGTATTAGAGCTATTAAGATTAAGATATTTCTAAATACCCTCACTCTATATAGATAAGTATAAGTTAAGATACTAGTAAAGCTAGTTAGCAGAGCTCTAGAGCCTTACTTCTAGAGAAAAGGTTATTAAAGAGTATATAGCTATTATTATAAGGCTACTTTAAAAAAGGTTTTTAAGTATTATAAGGTTATTTTAAATAGGTAAAAGATAATAGGAGAAAAGCTGCTCACCCTTTTCTAGACTTAGAGAGGTTAGAGGGGTATTTATAAGCTATAAAGCTAGGCTTATAACTATTATAAGCTATAGATAGGGGTGAGAGTAAGTTATAAGGAGTAACTATCTTAGCTATAGATTAGTGTGCACAAAAAGCATAGTGAAATAGTTTGCAGTGTGTGATTATATAATTATATGCCACAGCGCACAGCTACTGCAGCCTCATAAGGCTAAGAGTGCTGTGAACCGCATTGCGATATTTATAAAGCTCTTAAGTTAATATAAAGAAGGTATTTCTTTAGATAATAATATTTAGATATATAAAAAAGATTTTAATTATATTTAAAGTAAGCTTAAGAGATATTCTAAATATTTTAGAAAGGATTAGAGTTTAAAACTAGGGTATATCTATAGATAGATTTAGTAAGCTTAGAGTTATTAATAAAGCTTTAATAAATAGGAGAAATAGATATTATTAAGGCTTTTAAAAGCTATATAGGAGTAATAAAGAGTAAAATATATTATTAATATCTTTAGTAATTTTAGTAAAGAATTTAGGGTCTTAGATATACTTTTTAATAAATATAGAATAGCCTCTGGCCACTACAAAGTGATTTTACCTGCTTTGTAATAAACCTTCTAACTCCACGCCGCGCCTCCTAATAATATATATAGCCTTTAGTTATATAATCCTATTCTAACCACAGCCACACTTATATATACCTATCTTATTAGATAGCCTTATAATCCTTAACTTCACAGTTTAATAATAACGTGGTTTCTAATTACTTAATTACTATAGACTACTAAACTATTAACTTATCCTCTCACCTATTACCCACACTACTAATACTATCTCTATTACTGCTTTATCTACTAGCAGCTATACTATTATTAGCAATACTCTCTCTATTTAGTATAAGCTATACTTACTAATCCCTATAGGGCCACCTCTACCTTAGCATTATAGAGGGCCTATTTAAAAAAGGACTAATAAATAGGGTATATAATAACCTATTTAACTTCTACTACTATATTTACTTATTTATATACAATTTAATTATATATATAAGCATTCCCTATAGGGGTATTAAAGTGAGCTCTCCTAAGAGCTATATTAATAATATGCTCTTTATATAGGCTAGGTTAGTTAAAGAAGGAGGAGTTTTTATTAATTATATTAATACTAAACTCTATAGCAATCCAGTTTATATTACTAGTAATAATAGATATACCTTATATATACCTAGTGTATTAATATGCTAGGTATAGTGCTGCTATCTTAGAGGATTTATTATAAGTTATAGAATAAGGATAAGGGAGAGGGATAGGCATAAAGCCCTGCTTATAGCAGCAGAGCTTTTTATGCTTCTAGCTGTGAGAACCTCTTAGGAGGTTAAGAAGTTATCTCTTATATATATAGCACCTTGCTAGAAGGTTTACCTTTTAGGCGTTTTTCCCAGGCTATAAGAGCCTTAGTAGCCTACTTAGCCCTGATATAATTAGCCCTATTATATATAATTAGCCCTATTATATATAATTAGCCCTATTATATATAGTATAGTATTACCTATATTATTACTATTCTACTAATCTATTTAGCTAGAGCATATATCTAACTTTATATAAGGGTTTGCTTACTAGTAGAAATATATAGAGTTTCTATATTATTATCCTTAACTAGTAGAGGGTATAGGTTAAAGTGCCTCTATAGTATTTCCCAAATTATATCTATAAACTGGGTGAATTTATTATAGTCTTTTTTATAGGAAGCTGTATTATAACTATAAACTTAATAAATAAAGAATACTATAGCTTAACCTTAATAAAGTTATTACTACTCTAGAAATAGTATAATAATTATTTAATAATATTAATAAGGTTACTTTTTATTTAGTTAGAGTTAATAATATTAAATACTTTATTAATAATAAGAGCTTTATATAAAAAGCCTTAGTAATAAGTAAGTTTATATAGTTAAAGACTTTAATAATATTTTAAAAGTTTTTTTTTAAAAATAAGCTTATAGTTATAAACTATAGATATTTTACTTGATATATTTTATAATATAATAAGTAATATAGCTTACAATTTTTACTAAGTTAGTTTTTTTAATATTAAAATTTCTAACTTTACTATATATATTAAGGTTAATATTATTCTTAAAATTATAAAAAATAGAGATAATAAAGTAATATTAAGATTAGAAAGAGGAAATAGAAAAGATATTATTAAATATAATAAGAAAAAGAAATAATAATAATATATAAAAGAGTTTAAGTATTAAACTTATAATAATATCTTAAATATAGATATCTTCTCTAAGCTATAGCTATTAAGAGTTAGTTTATTTATTAAATAATTTAAAGTTATTTATAATCTTTCATAAATAGAATAATTTAAGTATTAAATTTATAATTATATTTTAAATATAGATATTTTCTCTATATTATAGTTATTATAAATTAATCCATTTATTGAGTAACTTATAGTTATTTATACCTTTTTATAAATTTAGTATTTCCTTTTCTTAGATAAAGCTTCTTAAATTAGGCTTTTCTTATAAAAATACTTTCTAAACAGGGAAATACTTAATACTTATTTTCTAAAAAAAGCTTTTTAAAGAGAGAATAAACTTAGAGAGTATTTATTAAAGGAAAAAAAGATTATTAAATATAAAAAGAATTTATCAATATAGTTCTTAATCTTATTAATCTTTAGAGAAAATATCTAAAAAAGGAATTATCTTTTCTTTTTATATATACTTATTCTTAACTTTGGTAAGAAAGTTCTTAGATTTTCTAGTTAAAATATAAAAGATATAAGAAAAAAAAAGGAAAATTTAAAGTTAAGGTAATATTATTAACTAATTTAGATAGTTCTTAAAGAAAACTTAATATATATCTTTTTATTCTAAAATAATAAATAATATTAACTATAAAGTTAATTAAGATAGATCTACTAAATCTTTATTATTAATAAAATAATTACTAGCTAAAAGCTTTTTTATTACTTATTATAACTTAGATATAATAATATAAGCTATATTTATTAATATTTCTCTATAGAGCTATTTTAGTCTTAGTATTATAGAAAGCTTATTTAAAAAAGAGCTAATAGATAAGATATATAATAACCGAATTAACTTTCAATATTATATTTACTTATTTATATATAATATTATTATATATCTAGTTATTTTCTATAGAGGTATTAATAAAAGCTTTTTCAAGAGCTATATTAATAATATACTCTGAATATGATTTAGACTACTTAATAAAATAGAGATTATTAATTATATTAATACTAAACTCTTATATAGTCTTTTATATATTATTAATATTAATAAGTATACTTTATATAAAGCTAGTATATTAATATACTAGGTTTAATAATAATATCTTAGAGAACTTATTATAGATTAATAAGAATAAGAAAGAGAGATAAATATAAAGCCTTAGTAATTTACTTAGCTTTAATATAATTAGCCTTATTATATATAGTATAGTATTATTCATATTATTACTAATTTACTAATTTACTAATTTATTAATTTACTAATTTATTTAGCTAGAGTATATATCTAACTTTATATAGTAATATTTAGAGAGTTTACTTATTAGTAAGAATATATAAGATTTCTATATTATTATCCTTAAGTAGTAAAAGATATAGGTTAAAATACTTTTATAGTATTTTCTAACTTATATTTATAAAGTAGGTAAATTTAGTATAGTCTTTTTTATAGAGAAGCTATATTATAACTATAAACTTAATAACTTAGATATAATTAATATAAGGTTAAGATAAGAAGACTAAAATATCTTAGAAATAGTAAATATAGAAAAAACCTTATTAAGATATAAAAAAGTAAAAGTTATATTAAGAAAGTTATATTAAGAATAGAGAGTTATTTTAAATAAAAAAGAGAAAGTAAAGAGAGAAAGAGATAAAGGTAGAAAGTAAGTAGAGTTAGTAGCTTAAAATTAGAAAGTTTAGCTTAAGTAGCTATAAGTAAACTAAATTAAGTAGTTACTACTAAAAGTAAAGCTATAATATTATATAATTAATATAATCTTATTATAATTATATCTTAGATAATAAGATTATTATAAAATACTTTAGTAAATTATTAAAAGCTTATTATTATTCTTCTATAGTAAGTAGTTAGGGCTTATTACTAATTAATAAACTATTACTATTATTATTATAAATAAAATATTAAAGTAAAAAGTTTTAGTAATAAAAAAGGAGAAATATAAAAGAAAGAAAATAGTAAGATTAGTAAGTAATATTAATAGATACTAAATATATTAAAATATATTAAAATATACTAAATATACTAAAAAAGCTTATAAAAATTAAATGAGGAAAGCTAGTAATTTAGAATAAAAATTAAAAAAGAAAGAGGATTTTAGAGCTTTTAGAAGCTTTAAAAGATAGTAAAGTTATTAATAATAGAGTTATTATATAATAAAAGATATAGAGTTTTTAGTAAAGCTATAAAAAGTAGAAAATACTAAAAAAGCTAAATATAAAGAGAAAGAAAATTAATTTTACTATATAATAAAAGTTTATAGTTATTAATTATAATAATAAAGATAAAGTTATTATAGAGTAGTTTATATTTATTAATAATAATAAGAAAATTAAAACTTTATCTATAATATTAGTAATAACTTTAGAAATTATAAATTAACTATAGAGACTAAATATTTAATAGTTAAAGCTAGTTTCTCTATTAATATAATAATTTAAATAAGAAGAGATTTAGAACTATCTAAGTAGTAAATAATTAATAAATAGAGATTTAAAAAATAGAAATAGAAGCTATATATTTAGTTACTAAATCTAAAGTCTCTATTAGCTAATATTTAAAACCTTAGAAATAGAATTATTAAGATAAGAAAAATATCTCTTTAGTTATTTATATAATCTTATTAATTTATCGTTATAAATAATATTATAGTAAATTTATTTACTATAATTATAGATAATATAACAGTAAAGTTAATAATTAATTAGTATTAGTTTCCTAAAATACTAATATAGTAAAAAGAGAAATTAGATAGAGTATAAATAATAATTTAAGAATATATATATTAAAAGAGATATATCTAGATAGTAGCTAGTAAGAACAAATAATATATATAGTTAATAGAGATAGGTTATATAACATAGATTATATAACTACTTACCTAACTAGATTATAGTTATTCTAGTACTAGGCTATAGATCTTAATAAAGATTAAGATATAACTTATTAAGTAATATAGGTAATTATTTCTATAAAGTAATTAACAAAGAACTATTATATAATCTAAAAGAACTTAATAATATTATGTAATAATATACTTAAATAGAAGCTATATGTAAATATAAACTTAATATTAATAGTATTAATTCTAAAGAGAAATCTAAAAATTAAACTACTTAAGTAAGTAAATAACTTAAGTATAAAAAGATTAACTTAATAAATAATAACTAAATACTTAAATTCTTTAGTATCTTAGAAGATTACTAAGATAAATATTACTAAGTAAAACTTAGAACTAGAGATTATTTATACTTTAGAACTAAAAATGAAAATTATTACTATTTATATTAATTATAATATTTATTTAATAACTACAAAGAATATCTTAGATATAAGTATTATTATTAATTTTATTATAAAAAGTATTATACTAAATCTATAAAAAAGATATATAGAACTAGCTAAGTATATAGATAAAAGCTTAAGCTATTTAATAAATAAATTCCTATTTCTAGCTTTAGTAAAGAATATTATTTTTAGGTTATATAATACTTATATAATCTAGAGATAATATTAATAAAATAGATATATAATTTATATAAAAAAGAAGTTTAAAGTATAGTAACTTAATTAAGAAAGACTTAGCTATCTTATACTAAAATATAAAAAAAGAAAAAAAGACTACTTACTAAAATAACTAGTTCAAAAACTAAAATTATTTACTAAAATATAGAAATAATAATAAGTAAAATAGATAAGGTTTCTATATAGTATAATAATATAGATATATCTAAGTATAAATACTACTTAATAAAGACTAGCTATTATTATAATAAATAATAAAGCTTAATATAACTTTATATTATTTATTATAGTAAATTAATAGTAAATAAGATAGTAAAGAAAAGTAGAATAAAACTATTACTAACTAAGTATTATTAAAAGAAAGTAAGTTTAGTATTAATTAAAGTAAACTAGGCTAAACTTAAGGAAAAATCCTATTTTTAAAAATTATATTTTCTTTAAATCTTTTAGTTATAACTTATAACTAAAAGACTTTATACTATATATACTTTAAATCTTTCAGTTATAAGTTATAACTATAAAACTTTAGCTATTTAATTCTAGTACCTTATTCTATATAAATATACTTTATATAAAACTAATTAGTAATAAGTCTATAATCTTCTTCTTTAGCTTTTTATTCTTTATTATATTTAAAGCTTTTATAACTTTAATACTATTCTCTATTAGAAATCCCTATATAATACTTTTCTCGATTTTAAAAATAGCTTTAATTTAGTCTCTCTTTAATAGCTTTTCTTTTTTATTTAGCTTACTACTCTTAAAATGCTTTTACTAAAAACTAATACTACTTAGTATAAATATTAAAATACTTATTTCTAGCTTATTAACTAAGATTCTAATTATAGTATAGTTATAGATCTTATTCTTAACTCTTTTCTTTTTTATAAAGCTAAGCTTTTTAATAAGATATTTAGTAATATTAATAGTAATACTATAACCTTAATATAGCTTAATATTCTTATTCTTAAGAAATACCTTTATTATTAATACGTTTTCTAGGTTATTAAGATAGAGGTTTTTATTATTTATTATTAATCTTATATATTAAATTACTTAATATAAAGCTATAGTTTTATAGCTACTATCTTTAAGCTAAGAAATATATTATTAACTTTAGTCTAAGCTTCTATAAACCTAGCTAGCTTCTCTATATTACTATTTCTTAAGTTACTAACTAGCTTTTTATTTGAGTATTATTACTAACTTACTACTTAATTTATAAAATAGTTATATTTAATAAATAAGTTAAATAAGTTTTCTTTAACCTTATTACTAAATATGTTATAAAATAATAGCTTCTTAACTTGATAATAGTTTACTTTTTAAAAGTTAAGAATAAATAGCTTAATAAGCTTTATATCAAAAAATAATACTTTTTCTATTACTATTATATTTTATTTCTTCTTATTATTAAGCTTTTTTAGTTTATTTATTATTTTAACTTTCAAAAAGTCTTGAGTATTTTGTTTAAACTATATTTAGTAAATATTTTTATTAATACTTTAAGGTTTATTAATCTTAACTAGAAGTAACTCTCTCTAAAATAATATCTTCAGTATTTTAATTATTCTCTTCTAGCTTATTATTTAACAATAAGAAGTTTCTAACTATAACTAAGTTAATAATTATATTAAATCTTATTAATAAATTACTATTCATAGCTTAAAGTTATAATTGCTATCTCTATTCTAGCTTATTTATATTATTTATTAGCTATAGTAATTAAGCTGTAAAGCTTAAGCTATATATATTCTCTAATATCTTTTGATATCTTTATTTATAATTTTATATATTAATATAATTTACTAAGTTTATAAAAAAAAGCTTATATATCTTAGACTAGTTATAATTTATACATATTAAAATACTAACTAGAGCTATAATACTTTAAAGATATATTAAGAAATACTATTTATAGTTTTTCTTATTAAAGTTTATATAGTTTTAAAGCTTGTAAGACTATATTAAGCAGCTATTTCTTTAATAAATTCTATTAAATTGATATAGATTTACTATACTTACTTTATTATATTATCTAAAGAGAAGAGTCTACTTATTAAGCTTGAGTTAGATCTAATTATATTATTAAAATAAACCTTTTTATATTTAAGGCTTTATTATATATAAAATTAATAAAAATAATTTAAATAAGAAAAAAACTTATTTTATTTAAAGAAAACCTAAATATTTATTTATTCTTATTTATAGAGCTTACTTTATAATATATAAGTTTAATCTATATTATACTTTATCTACTTTATACTTTATTTAGTTTAACTAAAGAAATATAATATTATAAAGTTTATTAATATTATATATTCTATTAATATTAATACTTCCTTATTAATTCTAAGCTTTTTACTAAATAAAGATTAAAGTATAAAATAATTTTGAATACTATAATATAGAGTACAACCGATATAAAATTAAGATAATAATTTCTTAAAATTTATAAAATAAGTTATTAATAATCTAAAGTTTCTATATTACTACTTTGACTTTTTATAGCTTTAAATATTTTTTTATATTCTATCTTTAGTCTAGATATTATATATATCTTATTAAGAAGTACTTACTTTTCTATTATAAGTTAATTATTATACTAAATTCTATAGTAAACCTAGAACTTAGATAAATACTAAGTACTAAGCTATTATTTAATAGCTAAATATTTATACTAAGAAGATATTTTATATTTAATAATTTATTCTTATTTTTATAATATTATTATTTATATATACCTATTTATAGCTTTATAATCTTTAACTTTATAGTTTAATAATAATATAGTTTTTAATTACTTAATTACTATAGATTACTAAACTATTAACTTATTCTCTTATTCTCTTATTTATTACTTATACTATTTATACTATATCTATTACTACTTTATTATCTACTAACTATATTATTATTAATAACCCTCTCTCTATATATTAAAGTAGTTAGTATAAGCTATACTTATTAATATTCTCCTAAAAAGCTATCTCTATCTTAATACTATAGAAAATATATTTAAGAAGAGCTACTAAATAAATTATATAATAACCTAATTAACTATTAATACTATATTTACTTATTTATATATTATATAATTATATATTTAGATATTTTCTATAGAGATATTAAGGAGAGCTTTCTTAAAAACTATATTAATAACTTATTCCTAATATTATCTAAATTAGTTAAAGAAGAAATAGGTTTTATTAATTATATTAATACTAAACTTTATAATAATCTAGTTTATATTATTAATAATAATAAGTATACCTTAAATATATCTAGTATATTAATATATTAGATATAGTATTAATATCTTAGAGAATCTATTATAAGTTATAAAATAAGAATAAAAAAGAGAGGTAAATATAAAGCTCTATTTATTATAGATCTTTTTATACTTCTAGCTATAAAAACCTCTTAGAAAAGACCTTTTTAGTTAAGGATTTATTATTTACTTTTTAAGTATTCTTTATAATACTTTACTAAAAGGTTTAATAAAGATATTTCTAGGTTATAAAAGCCTTAGTAGCTTATTTAGTAATTAGCTCTATTATATATAGTATAGTATTACTTATCTATATAATTACTATTTTACTAGTTTATTTAGCTAAAATATATACTTAACTTTAGATAAGAATTTACTTATTAATAGAAATATATAAAGTTTTTATAGTATTATTCTTAATTAATAGAAAGTATAAATTAAAGTATCTCTATAGTATTTTCTAAATTATAACTATAAACTAGGTAAATTTATTAGTTATTCTTATAGAGGAGCTATATTATAACTAAAAGCTTAATACTATATTATATATAATAAAGCTAATTATATTAAAGCTTAATAAGGTATTAAAGCTTTTATAGATCTTTATTTAATATTTTAGTAAAATATAATAATACTTAAAAAGTTAACTATAGAAGTATAAAAAGCTTTATAAATTAAGCTTTATACTTATTACTCTTCTTCTTCTTGATCCTTAAGCTTAATATTAATATTATATTTTTATAATTTATAATATATTCTCTTTAATATATTAATACTATATTCTATATATAAATATACTAAATATATATAAAGTATATTTCTTATTATTTAGAATATATAGAGGATTATAATAAAGTCTATTATAAATATTGATCTTAGAAAAGCTCTTTTTAATATAGAATTCTATAAAAAACCTCTAAATAGCTACTAATATTATAAATAATAAATATATTCCTTTAGTAATAGAAGTTAAATATGTCTCTTAAGTATTTTATAGAGTAGATATTCTTTAAATAAACATTTTATAAAAAGATAGGTTTTTAGATTCTTTATATTAGTAAATATAGTTTATACTAAATAGAGAAAGTATTAAGAATAATAATATAGTTCTAAAGCTATTATATTAGTAGATAATAAAGTAGTAATAGATATAATATTAATAATATAATATTAATAATATAATAATAAGTAAGAGGATAAGTTAATAATTTAGTAGTTAGTATTTAAGTAATTAAAAACTATATTAGTATTAAAATAAAAGGTTAAAAACTATAAATATATAAATATATATATTAAGTTTATTAAGTTTATAGTTATAATGCAGCCCCCCGCAAAAAAGACTATGACAAATTCACCCAGTTTATAGGCATAATTTGGAAAACACTATAGAGGCACTTTAACCTATACCCTCTACTAGTTAAGGATAGCAATACAGAAACTCTATATATTCCTGCTAGTAAGTAAACCCTTATATAAAGTTAGATACACACTCTGGCTAAATAGACTAGCAAAATAGTAATAGGGCTAATTATATTAGAGCTAAGTAGGCTACTAAGGCTCTTATAGCCTGGGATTGCCTTTGCTAAACCTTCTAGCAAGGTGCTATAAAAAACGCCTAAAAGGTAAACCTTTTAGTAAGGTGTATATAAGAGATAACTCCTTAACCTTCTAAGAGGTTCTTATAGCTAGAAGCATAAAAAGCTCTATAAGTAGGGCTTTATACCTATCTCTCTTCCTTACTCTTATTCTATAACCTATAATAAGTCCTCTAAGATATTAGTATTAGACCTAGCATATTAATATGCTAGCTATATATAAGGTATATCTATTAATATTAATAACGCGCAAAATATTATATAATAGTTTAGTATTAATACTATTAATAAGGCTCTCTGTTTTATTAAGCAGCCTATATAACACTAAGAGCATATTATTAGTATAGCCTTTCAGAGAGCTCTTATTAACACCCCTATAAGGGACTTATAGATATACTAACTTATTATAGATAAGCAAGCAGACTTAGCAGCAGAGGTTAGATAGGTTATTAGGTACTCTATAGAGTAGCCCTTCTTTAAACAGACCCTCTATAATACTAAGGCAGAGGCAGCCCTTTAGGGGAATATTAGTGAGTATAGCTTGCACTAACTATAATATAGAGAGAGCATTATTAATAACAGCAAAGCTGCTAGCAGATAAAGTGGTAATAGAGATAGTATTAGCAGCGCGGGTGATAGGTGAGAGGACAAGTTAACAGATATTATTATTAAACTGCAAAGTTGAGGATTATAAGGCTGTCTAGTGAAGCTAATAGATAGGTATATATAAGTGTAGCTATAGTTAGGATAGTTACGATTATATGACCAAAGGCTGTATATATTATTAGGAGGCGCGGCGCAGAGTTAGAAGGTCTGTTACAAAGCAGGTAAAATCACTATATAGTGGCTAGAGGCCTAACTAGTACCTTAAATAGCTAAAGGAGAACCTTAACTATAGCTTTATAGTTATACTTATTAACTTAATAAATACTAAGGTATTTATTTTTATTAATAGCCTTTTTATAAATAATATAAACCTCTTATTATAAATTAGGTTTATTATTATTCTTATTAATAACATAGTAGATAATAATATACTTATAGTTAAGAGTAATATTATCTACTTTAGTTTAATAAAGTATTAAGTTTATAGTTATAATATAGCCTTTTATAAAAAAGACTATAGTAAATTTACCTAGTTTATAAATATAATTTAGGAAATACTATAGAGATACTTTAACCTATACTTTCTACTAGTTAAGGATAATAATATAGAAACTCTATATATTTCTATTAGTAAGTAAACCCTTATATAAAGTTAGATATATACTATAGCTAAATAGACTAATAGAATAGTAATAGTATAAATAATGCTATATTATTTATAATAGAGCTAATTATATTAAAACTAAGTAAGCTACTAAGGTTCTTATAGTAAAATCTTTACTAAATCTTTTAGTAAGGTATTATAAAAAATACCTAAAAAGTAAACCTTTTAGTAAGATACTATAAATACTATTATATAAGAGATAACTCCTTAACCTCCTAAGAAGTTCTTATAGCTAGAAATATAAAAGGTTCTACTATAAGTAGGGCTTTATATCTATCTCTCTTTCTTATTCTATAACTTATAATAAATTCTCTAAGAAATTAGTACTATACCTAGTATATTAATATACTAAGTATATATAAGGTATATCTATTATTAATAATAATATAAACTAGATTACTATAGAGTTTAGTATTAATATAATTAATTAAGTTTATAGTTATAATACAGCCCCCTGCAAAAAAGACTATAATAAATTCACCTAGTTTATAGGTATAATTCGGGAAACACTATAGAGGCACTTTCTTAATAAAGTAGTATATTTATTATACTTTTATAAATAACTAGATTATATAAAAATATTAAAAAACTAGTTATTAATTATTAAATTATTTATAAAACCTAGTTTATATACTCTTAAATACTAACTTAGTTTCTATAAATAAAATATATTTTTATATCTCTAAAACTCTATAATAAGTATAAAGAGTTTTCTTACTTATAATAATATTAAGATAAAGTAATTATTATTAGTAAGTTAAGCTTTAATTTATATAGCTAATTTATCCTCTTAAAATATATTATTATTAATAATATAAAGAAAATACTTTTATGATTATTTTTATTTAGCTTAAAGTAAGGTATTTAAGTTAATATAATAAATATAAAGATATTACTATATTTCTAGAAATATATTACTAAGAGCTACTTTTATTTATTTATTAAAGTCTATAATAATAATATTTAGTTAATAGATATTATTTTACTAAATAAGCTATTAAATACTATATAGAAAGAAAAAACTCTTTAAGCTATTTATTATTAATAAGACTAAATATATAATTTAAAATTAAACTAAAATAAGTTTACTTTATAACTTAAAATAAGAAAAGCTTAAAATAGTTAGTATTATAAATATTTTTAAAGCTTAATATATCTAGAAACTATTTATATATCTAGAAGTAAAAAGAAATTTATATAAAGTTTATAAGCTAATTAAGCTTATTATTAACTTACTTAACTATATAAAGTATTTCTTATTTACTAAAAAGCTTTATAAATATTATAATAAGTAAATAGCTATTAAGCTTTTTATAGTTAATTTATATGTTAATATTATAAATATCTCTTTAAGTAAAATTAAACTTAAAGAACTATTCTTAAATAATAATATATATATTATAAGCTTAAAACTAACTTAGTAGTTAGTAATTTTAATTATACCTTTAATAAGCTCTTAAAAGTATTTATTTAAAAAGTATATAGAGAGTTTAAAGCTAAGGAAGTAATTATATTAACTATATTTAAGCTTTAAGTACTTTTATAAAAGCTATCTTTCTTCTTTATATACTTTGGTAATAAGTTACTATTTATAGCTATATTTCTAAGTTTTATATTATTTAATTCTAGTATTATAATTAAAATTCAGTTTACTAACTTAATTATATTAAAAATATATTATATTACTTAACTTTTATATTTATATTTATAGTATTTAGTAATATTAAAACTAGCTATTTCTAGAAATATATTAACTTAATTAAATAGTAATTTAGTATTTAGCTTAAAGGTCTTAAATATAAATAAGTTTAGAATATATATAAGTAGTAATAAAGAGGACTTTATATTTAATAAAGTATATAAATATATAGTTTAGTATAAAGATATATAGTTTTCTATAGAGCTTTATTAATAGAGAAGTATATATATTAGGAAAGAGTTAATATTTAATATATAGAGTAAAAAATTCTATATCTCTTACTATTAATAGATATATTTATAGCCTCTAGCTACTATATAGTGATTTTACCTATTTTATAATAGACTTTCTAACTCTATATCTCTTAATAATATATATAGCCTTTAGTTATATAATTATAACTCTCTTAACTATAGCTATACTTACATATATCTATCTTACTAGATAGTATTATAATTCTTAACTTTATAGTTTAATAATAATATCTATTAACTTATTCTCTTATCTATTATCTATACTACTAATACTATCTCTATTACTACTTTATCTACTAGTTTCCTTATTTAAGTAGGTTAGCTAATACCTTTATAACTATACTATTATTAGTAATGCTCTTTCTATTTAGTATAAGTTATACTTATTAATAAGCTTTATAGAGCTACCTTAGTCTTAGTATTATAGAGAGCTTATTTAAAGAAGGGCTAATAGATAGAGTATATAATAATCTAATTAACTTTTAATTCTATATCTACTTATTTATATATAATATTATTATATATCTAGTTATTCCCTATAGGGGTATTAATAAGGGCTTTCTTAAAAGCTATGCTAATAATATACTCTTAGTATTATCTAGGCTACTTAATAGAATAGAGAGCTTTATTAATTATATTAATACTAAACTCTTATATAATCTTTTATATATTATTAATATTAATAGGTATATCTTATATATAGCTAGTATATTAATATACTAGGTCTAGTATTAATATCTTAGAGAACTTATTATAGGTTATAGAATAAGCATAAGAAAGAGAGATAGGTATAAAGCCCTATTTATAAAGCTTTTTATGCTTCTAGCTATAAAACCCTCTTAGGAAGTTAAGAAGTTATCTCTTATATAGTAGTATTTATAGTATCTTATTAAAAGGTTTACCTTTTAGGCGTTTTTTATAGTACCTTACTAGAAGGTTTAGTAAAGGTATTACTATAAGAGCCTTAGTAGCTTACTTAGCTCTAATATAATTAGCTCTATTATATATAGTATAGTATTATCTATGTTATTAGTATTTTACTAATCTATTTAGCTAGAGTATATATCTAACTTTATACTATGATATTTAGAGGGTTTGCTTACTAATAGAAATATATGAAGTTTCTATATTATTATTATACTTCTATAGTATTTCCTAAATTATATCTATAAACTAGGTAAATTTATTATAGTCTTTTTATTAGAGGGGCTATATTATAACTATAAACTTAATATGTATATTTATATAACTCTAATAAGTTAATATTAAGCCTTTACTTTATATTATTTATATAGTATATAAAGCTAAGTATAGTTTAAGATTAAGCTACTTAAAGCTTTATTAACTATTAATTATACTACTTTTTAAGCTAAATAAATATATTAACTTAATATAAAAATAATATAGTATACTTAAAGCTAAATATAAGTATTATAGTATATTAAAGTTAAGTAATAAGTTAATAATATATAAAATTATTAATAAAAATAACTTTATAGTTATTATAAATCTCTTAAGATATTTTATTTATATAAAGTAAGCTAATTAGCTCTAGCTAGGTCTTAAAGTGCTCTAGATTTATATTAATAGTAAAAATATTCTAGAAAGCTTTATTATCTCTTTATTTATAATATTAGCTTATATTAATCCTATTATTAAAAGATATAAAGAAATCTATTAAACTTAATGCTTAATAATACTAGTATTTAAGAGAAAGTCTATAGTTAGTAATATTATTACTATAAGCTTTATAGTTTAAGGTATAATATATTAAGAGTAAAGAGCTAGATATAGAGATTAATAAAGATACTATTAATAATATTATAATAGATAATATAGTTAGAGTTTATATATTAAAAATATGCTAAAAAAAAAAAGCTTTAAGTATATTAATAGTCACTAGTAGAACTTAGTATATTAATATTTTATACTTAAGCTAATAGTAGAATAGAGATCTTATATATCTAAGAGAGTTATATATCTAAATCTAAATATTATATATCCCTCTTAATTACTATAATTAATAAGTTATTATTATTTAAAAAGATAAAAAACTAAGCTAATTATTAATAATATTTTTATTTAGATTAGTATAATCTTTAACTCTATATTTATTAATAGTTATTATAATATAGCTAAGCTATTTAACTTAGTTATTATTGCTTTATAAATAAGAAATATTAATAGTTATATTATCTAAGCTAATTTTAAACTCTTATTATTAGTTTATTCTAAGTATATAAAGGGTTTATTATTAATATAGGGGAGGGGGGGCTTATTTATAGTTTTTCTTTAATAACTATTAGACTTAGGGAAGCCTAGCTAATCTCTTTAAACTTCTCTAGTTTACTATTTCTTTATTATTATTATACTAAGACTATAATCTATAAAGTAGTAATATATATATTATAGTTAATAGATATATATTATAGTTAATAGATATATATAAGATTATATAAGCTATTATAAAGTATATATATATAGTTTAATACTACTATTAATATAGTTACTTAGTTGCTAAATAAATATATATATTAACTTAAGGCTTTTAATATATATATATAGAGGGAGCTTTAAGTTCTATATAACCTCTAATCTAGTATAGATTTAATACTAATTAGTAGTTAACTTTATATATTATACTATTTAACTTTTATAGATTAATAAGGTCTTACCTTAAGAGGTAAAGTAACTATTACTATACTAGATCTATAGTTTAGTATAGATAAGGAACTTGCTTCATACTATTTAGGTTATTAAGATAAGAAAGGTAGGTTTATTTATAAATATACCTATCTTAAAGACCTTAATATATTTCTATATCTATTATATAATAATAACTTTATTAATATAACTTATTATCTATTAATACTACTTAAGTAATAAGAATAAGAGATAATAAGTAAATAAGGGACCTATAGATATTCCTGCTATAGAATTATCTATTTTAATAGGATTACTATATTTAAACTTAAGATCTACTCTCTCTTTATTTACTCTACTATTATTTAAAGCTACTAGAAACCTATAATATCTTTACTTATATATACTAGATTATTATAAGATATTTACTTAGGATATTTAAGTTATTTACTATAGAATAAGTTTTATTATTAACTTTATAATTATTAATAAGGAATTGCTTTTAACCTAGAACTATAACTTATACCTAAATAAGAGACCTATTTAATATTATTAGTAACCTTATACTAAAATAATATATTATATAGTATATAGTAAATAACCTATTAATAGAGATAGTAAATAATACTTAAATACTACTATAACTTATAGTATAATTATTAATATTACTAAGACTTACTTAAACTTAGAATTACTCTAACTAAGAAGTATAAAGTAAGGGTATCTATCTCTTTATATATTAAATAATAAAATATATTTCTTATATAATTTATAGATAGAAGTAAAGCTTAAGGATTATTATTTATAATAAGTACTATAATATTATAGTAAGTAGCTATAGCTATTACTATATAAGCTTATAATATCCTTATTATTATTATTAACTTTAGTATTTTAAAGAAAATAATAAAAGAAGATAATACTAAGAGATAGTAATACTACTTTATAGATCTATAAAAGTTATTATAAAAACTAGAGATATAACTCTTTACTTAAACTATACTAAGTAAGTAACTAGAGAAGTAGCCTATTTAACTATAAATAAGAGAGACTTATACTTTAGTAAAAGCTTTAACTAGAGTTATACTACTAGCTAAAAACCCTTTTATAGCTTTTATTTAATTACTTTTATATATTATTATTAACTATTATAGTAAATCTCTCTATATTAATACAATTAGTATTATTATTAGATCTTTCTCTTACTATAACTCTATATTATTAACTTATTATAGAACCTCTAATCTCTATTAATACTAAGCTATTTATAAATAATTATAACTAGGAGTAAGTATTTAAATTTAGTAATAAAACTAAAGAGAGAGAAGTAAATACTAAAATTCTCTTTTATCTTAAATACTATAAAGCTAATAGCTTTATAGATATAGCTTTATAATATGATTTTATATATAACTTTATTAACCTCTTACTTGATTTTTTTAGTTAAGCTAATATTAGTATTATATAATAACTCTATAACTATTTTATAATAAGTAATATATATACTATCTATAAGTTACTATAAGTTATAAATTAGCTTTATAGAATCTTTATAAAAGATAGGTTTTACTTTTAAATAGCTAAGGAAGTTAAAAACTAAATAGGTAAAAGTATTATATTTATAAAACTAAAGAAAAATAAAAACTTTACTAAAGAGATTATTAATAATAATACTAAAGATAGAGTAAGGTTTATATCTTTATAGATTAATAATAAGAGAAATACCTCTAAAAATAATAAAACTATCTAGTTAGTTAACCTTAATTTAACTTTAAATACTAACTCTACTATAAATATTATAAATTCTTAAATTAGACTTAATAATAATATCTATTTATTTATATTATAACTTATAGACCTAACTAAGCTATATATTAATAAGATAAAGTATAGTAATAAATATATAGATATCTTAAAGCTAAAATTTAATATTTTCTAATATATATATATAAAGATAAGCTTTATAAAGGAGTAAGTATTATTTTCTCTTCTAATTATACTTAAAGATAGAGTATTATATTATTACTATGAAATGACTTACTAAATTTAGCTTTATCTTAATCCTAACTAGATTATTACTAAGCTTAGTAAATATTTTAAAATAGAGAAATTTAAATAAGTATATCTTACTAAATAGAATATTACTATCTTTATATTAATTATAAATAATAATCCATCTATAATATAGCTTAAAGCTTTAGACTTACTAATTAATACTTTTATAAAGATATAGTTTATATTAAGTATTATCTATAAAAGTAATAAGATTCTATATAACTAACTTCTTTAAGGTTACTAAGGAGTTAAAGAGTATAAATAAGCTATAATAAACTCTATAATAAAGTTTAAGAGCCTCTATAACTAGCTTAAAGTTATAGTTAGTAATATAGTTATATTTATAAATAATTAATAGCTTCTAGCTACTATATAGTAATTTTATATAATTTATAATAAACCTTCTAACTTTATGCCTCTTAATAATATATATAGCTTTTAGTTATATTACTATAACTCTTCTAGCTATAGCTATACTTATATATATCTATCTTACTAGATAGCTTTATAATTCTTAACTTTATAGTTTAATAATAATATTATTACTGCTTTATCTACTAGTCTCTTTATTTAATTAGGCTAGCTAATACCTTTATAGCTATACTATTATAAATAACGCTCTCTCTATTTAGTATAAGCTATACTTATTAATAAGTCCTAGAGAGCTACCTCTACCTTAGTATTTTAGAGAGTTGATTTAAAGAAGGGCTACTCTATAGAATATCTAAGAACCTATTTAACCTTTACTACTAAGTTTACTTACTTATCTATAATAAGTTTATATATTTATAAGTTCTCTATAGAGATATTAATAACAGCTCTCTTAAGAGCTATATTAATAATATACTCTTAGTATGATCTAGGCTACTTTATAAAACAGAGAGTTTTATTTATTATATTAATACTAAACTCTATTATAATCTTTTATATATTATTAGTAATAATAGATATATCTTATATATAGCTAGTATATTGATATACTAGATTTAATATTAATATCTTAGAGATCTTATTATAGGTTATAGAATAAGAATAAGGAAGAGGAATAGGTATAAAGCTCTGCTTATAGTAGAGCTTTTTATACTTCTAGCTATAAGAACCTCTTAGGAGGTTAAGAAGTTATCTCTTATATATATAGTACCTTGCTAGAAAGTTAACCTTTTAGGCAAGGAGTTATTAGATATCTTATATAGAAGTATTTATAGTACTTTACTAGAAGGTTAACCTTTTAGGTATTTCTAGGCTATAAAAGCCTTAGTAGCTTATTTAGCTCTAATATAATTAACTCTATTATATATAGTATAGCATTACCTATATTATTACTATTCTACTAGTCTATTTAGCTAGAGTATATATTTAACTTTATAATATTTAAAGAGCTTGCTTACTAGTAAGAATATATAGAGTTTCTATATTATTATTCTTAACTAGTAGAGAGTATAGATTAAAGTGCCTCTATAGCATTTCCTAAATTATGCCTATAAATTAGGTGAATTTATTATAGTCTTTCTTATAGAGGGGCTGTGTTATAACTTTAAACTTAATAAATAGTTAATTATCTCTATACCCTTAATACTATATTGAGTAATACTAAATAGATTATAAATATAATAGCTAAAGCTAGAATACTTAATTTAGCTACTCTAGCTTATACTAAAACTTTAAATAAGATAGTTTAAAATAATAATAAGATTCTTAAAAATAGAGATACTATATCTATAAAAAGATAAGCTATGGCCTCTGGCCACTGCATAGTAATTTTACCTGCTTTGTAACAGACCTTCTAACTCCGCGCCGCGCCTCCTAATAATACACACAGCCTATGGTTATGTGATCATAACTATCCTAACCATAGCTGCACTTGCACGTGCCTATCTGTTAGCTTGTTGTCCTTGCTCTCTGCGTTTTCTCTAACTGTGCTGACCTGTCTCTAAGCACTAGACATCCTTATGATCCTTAACTTCACAGTTTGACAACAACGTGGTTAATTTATTGTGAGTTCATGAGGATAAGGAAGAGGAATGGGCACAAAGCCCTACTCGCAGAGCTTTTTATGCTTCTGGCTGTGAGAACCTCTTAGAAGGTTAAGGAGTTATCTCTTATATAGTGGCGTTTGTAGCACCTTACTAGAAGGTTTACCTTTTAGGTATTTTTTCTAGGCTATAAGAGCCTTAGTAGCCTATTTAGCCCTAATATAATTAGTTTTATTATATATAGCATAGTATTATCTATGCTATTATTATTCTACTAGTCTATTTAGCTAGAGTATATATCTAACTTTATATAAGGGTTTACTTACTAATAGAAATCTATAAAGTTTCTATATTATTATCCTTAACTAGTAGAGAGTATAAGTTAAAGTGCCTCTATAGTGTTTCCCAAATTATATCTATAAACTAGGTAAATTTATTATAGTTATTTTTATAGGGGGCTGTATTATAACTATAAACTTAAAAAGATAAGCTATTATTAAATAAAATATATATAAAAGGAAAGAGCTAAAGTATACTTTTATTTTTAAACTAATTAATAGATTTAAGGTATTTTAAAGATAGTTTATAAATAATTCCTTACTTAATATAAAGAAACTAAAGATAAAGCTAAAGTAAAGATAACTTAATAATAAATAATAAAGAGAATAAAGAGATTAAGATATATTTCTAGTTACTTAGAGAAAGCTAAGATAGTCTAAAAGATTTATAATTTAATAATATTTAGTGAACTTTATTTCTTACTTAATTATAGATCTAAATATTTGATTACCTTATTTAGTTAATGAGAATATTCTTACTAAGTATCTACTTAACTAAGCTACTTATTATAGTATTATCTATTATAACCTTTTTAAATAAATAATTAATAATATCTTTATTATAATCTTTATACATTATAAGAAGTATTTTTTAGAGACTTTCTAGAGTATTATCCTAAATATAGAAGCTATAGAGTTTTTAGTAATTAGTTATAACTAGTTTATTATACTTACAAAGACTAAACTACTTAATATTATAATTAATCTTATTACTATAGAAGGGATAAGTATTAAACTTAGGCTAAACGAGATAATTAAATTAATAGAAATAATAGTTATCTTTATATCTTTTAAATAAATTATATTCTATATTATATTAATAAATACTCTATTCCTCTTATATCTTGAGATATAAATACATTAAGTATTTAATTCAATTATTTAAGAAACTATTTATAATAAAGAGAACTAATTATCTCTATTATTTATAAATAGAGTTATTCATTAAGTTTATAATTATAACATAGCTCTCTATAAAAAAGACTATAATAAATTTACCTAGTTTATAGATATAATTTAGGAAATACTATAGAGGCACTTTAATTTATGCTCTCTACTAGTTAAGAATAATAATATAGAAACTCTATATACTTCTATTAGTAAGTAAACCCTTATATAAAGTTAGATATATACTCTAGCTAAATAGACTAATAAAATAGTAATAGTATAGGTAATACTATACTATATATAATAGGGCTAATTATATTAAGGCTAAGTAGGCTACTAAGGCTTTTATAGCCTAGAAATGTCTTTGCTAAACCTTCTAGTAAGGAGCTATAAAAAATACCTAAAAAGTAAATATTTTAGTAAGGTAAATACTACTATATAGGAGATAACTCCTTAGCCTCCTAAGAGGTTCTTATAGCTAGAAATATTAAAAGCTCTACTATTATAAATATAGCTTTATACCTATCTCTCTTTCTTATTCTTATTCTATAATCTATAATAACTTCTCTAAGATATTAACACTAGACCTGGTATATTAATATACTAGCTATATATAAAGCATACCTATTAATATTAATAATATATAAAAGATTATACTAGAGTTTAGTATTAATATAATTAATAAAGCTCTCTATTTTATTAAGTAGCCTTAATAATACTAAGAGTATATTATTAGTATAGCTCTTAAGAGAGCCCTTATTAATACCTCTATAGAAAATAACTAGATATATAATAGTATTATATATAAATAAGTAAATATAGAATTAAAAGTTAATTAGGTTATTATATACCCTATCTATTAGCTCTTCTTTAAAGAGGCTCTTTATAATACTAAGGCTAAGGTAGCTCTATAGGGGAATATTAGTAAGTATAGCTTATACTAAATAGAGAGAGCATTGCTAATAATAGTATAGCTAGTAGATAAAGCAGTAATAGAGATAGTATTAGTAGTATAGATAATAGGCTAGATAATAAGTTAATAGATATTATTATTAAACTATAAAGTTAAGGATTATAAGGCTATTTAGTAAGATAGGTATATATAAGTATAGCTATAGTTAGGAGAGTTATGATTACGTAACTAAAGGCTATATATTATATTAGGAGGCGTAGTATAGAGTTAGAAGGTCTATTATAAAGTAGGTAAAATTACTTTATAGTAGCTAGAGGCTATAATTATAGCTTATATTATAATATACCCCCTAGTTTTATCCTAAACTAAGTATAGAACTATAATACTTTAAACTTTTTAATTAGGTATATCTTACTAAAGTTTAAGTACTTAAGCTACTCTCTATAGTAGGTATACTTTTATGCTTTATCTAATTTGCTATAGTTTAATAATAATATAGTTTTTAATTACTTAATTACTATAGACTACTAAACTATTAACTTATCCTCTTATCTATTACTTATATTATTAATACTATCTCTATTACTACTTTATCATCTACTAACTATACTATTATTAATACTACTTTCTCTATATTAGTTAGTATAAGCTATACTTATTAATATTTAAGCTCTAAAGAGCTATCTCTACTTTAGTATTATAGAGAGTCTATTTAAAAAAGAGCTACTAAATAGAGTATATAATAACTTAATTAACTTTTTATACTAAGTTTACTTATATATATATAATATAATTATATATCTAGATATACTCTATAGAAGTATTAATAAGAGCTTTATTAATAATTATATTAAGGCCTCTAGCTACTATATAGTAATTCTACCTACTTTATAATAAACCTTCTAACTCCACACCTCTTAATAATATTTATAGCCTTTAGTTATATAATCTTGCTAACTACCTTCCCTAACTATAGCTATACTTATATATACCTATCTATAGCTTTATAATCCTTAACTTTATAGTTTAATAATAATATAGTTTCTAATTACTTAATTACTAACTACTAAATTATTAACTTATCCTCTACCTATTATCTATACTACTAATACTATTTCTATTACTACTTTGTTTACTAGTCCTCTTATTTAATTAGGCTAACTAACGCTTCTATAGCTATACTATTATTAGTAATACTCTCTCTATTTAGTATAAGCTATACTTACTAATATTTCTCTATAAAGCTATCTCTAGCTTAGTATTATAGAAAGCTTATTTAAAGAAGAGCTAATAGATAAGGTATATAATAACCTATTTAACTTCTAATACTATATTTACTTATTTCTATATAATATTATTATATATATAGGTGTTTTCTATAGAGGTATTAAGGAGAGCTCTCTTAGGAACTATATTAATAATATACTCTTTATATAGTCTAGGTTAGTTAAAGAAAGAGGAGTTTCTATTAGTTATATTAATACTAAACTCTATAGCAATCTAGTTTATATTACTAGTAATAATAAGTATACTTTATATATACCTAGTATATTAATATACTAGGTATAGTATTAATATCTTAGAGGATTTATTTTAAGTTATAGAATAAGGAAGAGGGATAGATATAAAGCCCTCTTTATAATAGTAAAGCTTTTTATGCTTCTAGCTATAAGAACCTCTTAAGAGGTTAAGAAGTTATCTCTTATATAGTAATATTTACCTTACTAAAAGATTTAGTAAAGGTATTCTTAGGCTATAAGAGCCTTAATAGCCTACTTAGCCTTAATATAAATAGCTCTATTATATATAGTATAGTATTATCTATACTATTACTATTCTACTAGTCTATTTAGCTAGAGTATATATCTAACTTTATATAAGAGTTTGCTTACTAGTAAGAATACATAGAGTTTCTATATTATTATCCTTAACTAGTAGAGAGTATAGATTAAAGTATATATAAGATTTAAAAGTCCTACTCTATATAATATATTATTATATAATCCCACGCACTAGCCCCTTTCTACCTAAACTTTAACCCTTTATAACTTTTCTATATAGACTCTAAATTATAAGCTTTTAGTACTAAACTAAGTAGTAATTAATAATAATATAAACCCCTTACCCTAGAGGCCTAGTTAGTAATAGCTTTACTATAATTAGCTAGTATATTAATAAAGAATATTACTAATATATTTAGTATTTACTACTATATTGTCACAAGCTATAGGTAGGAGTGAGGGCAAGTTATAAGGAGCAACTGTCTTAGCTATAGATTAGTATATATAGAAAGCGCAGTTAAATAGTCTATAGTGTGTAATTATATAATTACACACCACAGTGCATAGCTACTATAGCTTTATAAGGCTAAGAGTGCTATAAACTATATTATAACACACCCCCTAGCTATATAGTAAATATTACTAATATAGTGATCTAGCTTTATATATAGCTATAACTATTTATAAATATATATAAAAGAGATAAAGCAGTATTATAAATAGCCTTAAAGGTGCAAAATAAATAAAAATATCCCTTATAAGTGTTTTAAAGAGTATAAATAAGTAATATATAACTTAAGTAATAGTAATATAATTTAGGTAAGTAGTAGAATCCTATTAGCAGCACTTAACTACCTATAAAGGCAGCTAGGTAGTGCAGTTTATTATTTATACTACTCTCTGCCTTAATTTTCCCTCCTTCTTCTACTTAAAACACTATAATAATTATAAGTTAACTCTTTATATATATATATATAAAATTATTATATATACTCACTAACTATTATAGATACTTATCTTTATATAGTACTATCTATTAAGTTTATAGTTACAATACAGCCCCCCGCAAAAAAGACTATGATAAATTCACCTAGTTTATAGGCATAATTCGGGAAACACTATAGAGGCACTTTAACCTATGCCCTCTACCAGTTAAGGATAGCAATATAGGAACCCTATATATTCCTGCTAGCAAGCAAACCCTTGCATAAAGTCGGACGCGCGCTCTGGCTAAATAGTACTATCTATTAATAATAACACCTATTAATATAATTATTAAAAATAGCCTCTAAGTATAAATAATCTATAATACTAGTTACTAACTATATTACTAAGGCTAATATAACCTATAAAGCTAAGAAGAAAGCAGAGCAGGAGCAGCTAGCTAGTCTTACTAAGCAGGAGGAGGCTAAGAATAATAAAGTTAATAAGTATAAGTCTTTTATTTCACTATCCTATAGTCCTTCTAGTAACTCTAATATCTAATAGTTAAGGCTATCCTCTATAAAATAGAGGAGAACTTAGCTTAAGATAAGATTATTACTATCTAACAGGGTCTTTTAATATTATAAATACTAATAATACTTTCTAATAGAGGAGGCTAAAGCCTCTAAAAAGAAGCTAGTATATAAGTATAAGCATACCCCCTCTATTAAGAAAAAAGAGAATAAGAATAAGAATAAGCCTATTAGTATATTTATAATATTACTTCTATATAATCTAGAGATACTAATAATAGTCTAGAGAAGCCTAAATATAAGCCTAAACAGGTAAAGATTATAGATAGTATATATTATAGTATATTTAAGAAGAAAACCACTTCTACTACTAGTAAAAAGACCCTAGGCTATACTAAGAAGCCTTATACTTCCTTTACTATTTTAGAGAAAACTAGTAAGTTAATAAAGTATCTATATTATAGCTATAATTACTTACTACTTATAGGTAAAAGCTCTAGTTACTGCTTCTATAGTACTAGTAAGTATTACTACTACTATCTAGCTAGCTATAGCTACTAACCTCCTCCTATTACTACTATTATACCCTATAAGTACTACTATAAGGCCTATAATAGTAATAACTAAATTATAAGTATTTTATATATATATATAGGTATATATAAGATAATTTAGTATAGTACTAACTTATCTATCTAGGCTCTTCTCTTTTAGTACTAGGTCTTCTAGACTACTCTTAAAGAGGAGAAAGAGAAGAAGGAGAAGAAGAAGCAGAAAGAGGAGGAGGAGAAAGAGCTCTAGGTTATTATATACCTGAAGGCTACTATAAGAGAGCTAGCTTTAGCTAGCTCTTTTTAGTAGGTTTTTATAACTACTACTCTTTCTAGTAGTATTACTACTAATATATATATCTACTTAGTAAGCCTTTTAGCTCTCTATAAGCTGCCTACTAGTATAGCTAATAGCTTTATTAACTGCTTTATTATAGCTATCTATACTAAAGAGTGCTTCTATTATTAAATATATATCTTTAGGTATTAATACCCTTTGCTTTTTAGTATTTAGAGAGATATAGAGCTAGTATATCTAGGACTAGTATACTTATAAAAATTGCTTTTTTACCTAGCTATTATATATAGAGAGGCTATAGCTCTATAGATAATATCTACTAGTTTTTAGATCTAATAGAGCTTTATTCTATACTCTTAAACTTACTTTCCCTTTATTATAATATTATAGTAAGTATCTACTAGGTTTAGTAGCACTTAGAAGTATTTAAACTTAGCTTAGAAGAGGCTTTTTATAAGCCTATTTACTAGTATCTTATCTATAAGTATATAGAGCACTTTAAAAATACTCTTTATATACTCTTAGTATAGCTATATATTTTAAATATTAATATGCTATAGATAGGTTAAAATATACTCTCTCTCTTTAATTACTAGTTAAATAGTCTGCTAATTATTATAATAGACTTTCTAAATATCTCTAAGCTCTAAAATAAGGTTATAGTATAGCTTTTAAAGAGCTATTATCTCTTTAATAGTATGCTTAAAGCTTAGAAGCTCTGCTTTAGTTATTAATATTATAACTATTACTTAATAAGCTACTTTTTACTAAATTATACTTTTAAAGAGCATTATTATATAGCTTTATAATAACCTATAAGTCTCTTTATTATTAGCAAATAAGGTATTACTAGTAATTAGTAGTAAGAGAGTCTCTATATTACTCTCTAAGCTACTATAGCAGATTATAAGGTAGTAAGTTATATAGAAATACTATATATATTGCCTTACTATAGCAAAGTGCTATATACTTAGATTTATAAGAAAGTAGAAGAGTTATACTATAATAAAGACTACTTTAAGTTATATTCTTATTACTATATATAGAATACTTCTAATAAGTAATTAGTAGTTCTTAACTTTAATAGTTATAGCTTTACTAGGATTCTTTATAAGCTTAATAACTAGTATAGGAGTGCTTAAATATATACTATTATAAAGCTTAAAGCATTCTATAATAGTTTTAATATACTAGTTATAGACTAGGTAGATTGTTTTAGCTGCTTAGTCTTATATAATATATATTTTAAGATACTATTTAATAAGGCCTAGTTTATATAGTTTCTTAATCTCTTATATAAGCTTCTAAGCTTTAAAAGCATAGTTTTAATACAATAAAACAAGGATATTATTAATATAAAACAGAACTAGAACCTTATAGTACTTATCTTAAAAAAGGCAGAGCTTCTTATTATATAAAGAGAGTCTAAGCTTATATAAAGCTATAGAGAATTCCTTATACTATAGAAGAGATATATCCTTTAAGCTATATAGAGCTCTATTAAGCTTTATGTTATACTAATACCATAACCTATAAAGTGGCAGAATATGCACTATAATTAATAGATATATATAAGGTTATATAACCTATTACAGAGCATATATATATAGTTTAACACCACTACTAATATAGTTAAGTAGAACTTAGAAATATAGATATATATTAACTTATAGGCTTTTAATATATATATATAAAGGGAGCTCTAAGTTCTATATAACCCTTAATCTAGTATAAAACTAACACTGATTAGTAGTTAACCTTATAAGTTATACTACTTAACTCCTATAAATTAGTAAGAATATTACTTAAAGAGACAAAGTAATAACTCCTATACTAGGTTTATAATCTAGTATATAAGGGACTTATCTTTATACTATCTAGGTTATTAGATATAAAGCATAGGTTTGCTTATAGTATATCTATTTTAAAAACCTTAATATACCTCTATATCTATTATACAAATAATAACTTTATTAATATAACTTATTACCTATAAATACTACTATTACGTAAGCCCAGACCTCCTCTAGAGCTCTTAGCGCTACTAGCGCCACCCTCCGCACACTCTGCGCGCTTCTAAGCGCCACGCCCACTCTGCAAGGCCCTATATATAGACCCTTATCTATAGCCACTCCTTTTCTATTATAATAGATAACTTCTTTCTACTTACTCTATGCCTATATATATAATAGTTATAAGCCTAGCTCTGCTAACTGCCTGGTTTACCCCTAACTATTACCTATAAGTATAGGAGAGTTAATCTTATATGCTCTTTTTATATCTATATATATTATACTATAAAGACCTATATATTCATAATAACCTCCACCTCTTTTATTATTACTTAGAAGCTTACTTATCTATATAATTAGCCTTACTAGAAGCTTACTCTTTGCTATAAGATTTATAGGTAACTTCTTATAAGATAAGAAGTAAAGCAGAGAGGTAGTTAGGATATAAAGATATTATCTATAATTAAATATAGGAAAAATAGGTGATAAACAGTATAAATACTGTAATATAATATAATATTCAGATAGAGCGAAAAATATAGACATCGAAAGCTATATATATTGATAACTGTATAGGATATCTAAGGCCTAGAAAGGCGGGGGAAAAGGTAGGTATATATAGATAATCTGATTCCTGAGGCTTCGTAAGTGCTTACGCGGCCTTCTAGCTTAGAGTTAAACCTTATTAAGTGTATTATACCTTATTTAGTAATAATAAGGTATAAGGTTTAACTTAAAGCTATAAGGTTTAAACTTTAACCTAAAGTTTAACCTTATTCTCAAACCTTATTTATTCCTTGCAAAGTATATTATATGATTACGTAATATGCGTAATTTGATATATATACCAGAATATGCCATTTTTAGCAACGATTCCAAATATATTATCTATTTTCTTATACCTCTTATATTCATAGAGTTATAGCACTCTAAAGGTATAGTAATAATAATATATAAGTTCCTTTTATAGCAATAGGAATAAAATATTTCTTATATTTGCTACTAAGCTATTTAGCACTATATCTAGAAGTATATTAATCTGTCTTCTAATATGCCTAATATGCTATTACTAGAGCAAACCTAACCTTCTATACTTAAAGGTACTATAAAGTGTTAATAAGCCACTTTATAAGCCTATTAGGAGGCTAAGTATCAGATATAGTATATACACTAAACTGCCTGCTATAATATATATATATTAACTAAAAAGTTACCTAAACCTGCTCTACTACTCCTAGTGCTTCCACAGAATATTTAGGAGGAGCATACTATATACTACTATAACTAGAAGCTTGCTACTACTAAGTAAGAGGAGGCTAGTACTAGTTACTACTATATATATAACTTTATTATTACTTTTAGTTAACTCTAATATACTTACTACTATATAGCTTAAGATTATATATAATAAGGATACTAAGATATCTATTTAGGAGCTTATAAAAACCCTCTATTACTATCTCTGCCTTACTACTAGTTCTATAGAGGCTACTATATAGGAGGAGTACCTTTAGATACTCTATATATATACTATATAGCTTATATACTAGTATAATAAGTAGTATACTATATTATAGACTGCTAAGGTATATAATACTCTAGAGGTTATTAATACTTTTAGTATTAAGCTATTTCTTAATACTACTATATACTATCTGCTAGACTAGGCAAACTATATATAACTTATACTATTAGCTACTAAGCAGGCTAAGATACCTATTTAGCTACTTACTAAGTATAGGAAAGTATTTATAGCTATTCTCTATAACTATAACTACTCTACTAGTAACTATCTAAAAGATTATAGTATTTATGCCTTACTTATAAGCTACTCTAATAATACTAAACCCTCTTCTATACACTTTACTAAGAGCTAGAACCCTATTAATAGGGGTTCTTAGTCCTCTTAGCACCTACCTAGATACTTAAAGTAGAAGTGCCCCTATAGCTTCTGCTATAACTAGCCCCTATTAAAGTGCTACTAGCTCTAAAAAGCGCTTACTAGTAAGAGAGATATCTATATTAATTCTAAGAATACTAGAGATATTAAAGAACACTTATAAATAAATAAGTAGTATGCTCTTATTAGTAATATCTAAGCTGCTAGATAGTACTATAACTAGTAGCAATTACCTATAAATATTAAGTACTAAAGAGTAACTTTAAACCCCCTCTATTATACTTAATTTTTCTTTTATTATATAATTACTCTATATTCTAGTACTATAGTGCTAAAGACTATATCTATAGGATAGTACTATATTATTCTAAGTATATTATACTCTTAAAGACTGCGCCTATAGGCTGGTATAATATATATTTGCTGGGCTTATATGCCTAATAAGCCCCTTTAGTAATAACTAGAGGCAGCCCCCTTATACTGCTAATATCTTGCTATATACTATAAGCATTATACACACCCTATTATAGATAGCTTCTTCTTTTCTGTTTAGAACCACCTTTGCACAGCTTGCTCTGTATAGACTGCTCTGCTAGCCTGCTCTGCTATTTCTAGAGAAGTGTGTTATATAAGCCCAGACCTCCTCTAGAGCTTTTAGCGCTACTAGCACTGCCCTCTGCACACTCCGCGCACTTCTAAGCGCCACGCCCACTCTGCAAGGCCCTATATATAGACCCTTGTCTATAGCTACTCCTTTTCTGCTATAATAGATAACTTCATTCCACTTACCCTGTGCCTATATATATAATAACTACTTAAATAATAAAAATAAGAGATAATAGATAAATAAGAGATCTATAACTATTATAATAAGCTACTATGATAAGAAGTCTACTATAGAGTGATCTACTTTAATAGGGTTACTATATCTAAGCTTAAGATCTATTCTCTCTATATTTATACTACTATTATTTAAAAATACTAGAAAACTATAATATTTATGCTTATATATACTAGAATATTATAAGACCTTTACTTAGAATACTTATACTATTTGCTATAAAACACACACCACTATTAACTATTATAATTATTAAAGAGAAATCACTTTTAACCTAGAATTATAACTTATACTAAGATAAGGAGTAACTCTAATATTACTAGTAACTTTATACTAAAATAATATATTATTTAGTATATAATAAATCACCTATAGATAGATATAGCAAAAGATACTAAAATACTATAATAACTTATAGTATTATTATTAACACTGCCTATACCTACTAGAACCTAGAATTATTCTAACTAAAAGGTATAAAATAAGGGTATCTATCCCTTTTCACCTTAAAATAATAAAGCATCTTTCCTATTTAGTTTGCAAATAGAAGTATAGCTTAAGTATTATTACCTATAGTAAGTATAATAATATTATAGTAAGTAACTATAACTACTACTATATAACTTATAATACTACTACTACTACTAAACCTAGTATTCTAAAGGAAATAATAAAAGAAGATAATACTAAATAATAGTAATACTGCTTTGCAGACCTATAAATATTACTATAAAGACCAGGGATATAAAACGCTACTTTAACCTTACTAAACCTAGTAACTAGAGAACTAGCTATCTAACTATAAATAAGAAAGACTTATACTCTAGTAAAAGCTTTTAATAAGACACTCTACTAGCTAAAAAACCCTATTACAGTATTTATTTATCTTTTTTTATATAATATTATTAGTAAACCTATAGCCTTTAGCTACTATATAGTAATTTTACATGCTTTGTAACAGACCTTCTAACTCTGCGCCGCGCCTCCTGATAATATATATAGCCTTTAGTCACGTGATTATAACTCTCCTAACTATAGCTGCACTTATATATGCCTATCTACAGCCTTATAATCCTTAACTTTGCAGTTTAATAATAGTATCTATTAACTTATCCTCTTATCTATCACCTATACTGCTATTAAATACTATCTCTATTACTGCTTTGTCTACTAGTCCCCTTATTTAATTAGGCTAGCTAATACCTTTATAGCTATGCTATTATTAGTAATACTCTCTCTGTTTTAAAGCAGTTAGCATAAGCTATACTTACTAATATTCCCCTATAGGGCCACCTTAACCTTAGTATTATAGAGGGCCTGTTTAAAGAATAGCTAATATATAGAGTGTGCAAAAACCTAATTAACTTCTAATATTATATTTACTTATTTATATATAATATTATTATATATCTAGTTATTCCCTATAGGGGTATTTATAAGAGCTCTTCTAAGAGCTATACTAATAATATACTCTTAGTATTATCTAGGCTGCTTAATAAAACAGAGTGTTTTATTAATTATATTAATACTAAACTCTTATATAATCTTTTATATATTATTAATATTAATAAATATATCTTATATATAGCTAGTATATTAATATGCTAGGTCTAGTGCTAATATCTTAGAGGACTTATTATAGGTTATAGAATAAGAATAAGAAAGAGAGATAGATATAAAGCCCTACTTATAGTAGTAGAGCTTTTTATGCTTCTAGCTATAAGAACCTCTTAGAAGATTAAGAAGTTATCTCTTATATATATAGTACCTTACTAAAAGGTTAACCTTTAGATAAGGAGTTATTAGATATCTTATATAGTAGCGTTCACCTTACTAAAAGGTTTACCTTTTAAGCGTTTTTCACCTTACTAGAAGGCGTTTCCAGGCTATAAGAGCCTTAGTAGCCTACTTAGCCCTAATATAATTAGCTCTATTATATATAGTGCAGCGTTACCTATACTATTACTATTTTACTAGTCTATTTAGCTAGAGTATATATCTAACTTTGTATAAGGGTTTGCTTACTAGCAGGAATATATTAGGTTTCTATATTATTATTCTTAACTAGTAGAGAGTATAGATTAAAGTGCCTCTATAGTGTTTCCCAAATTATACCTATAAACTAAGTGAATTTATTATAGTCTTTTTTATAGAGGGCTGTATTATAACTATAAACTTAATAGTAAACCTATTTATACCTAGCTAATTAACACCTTAGTTAGACTTATTACTTATAATAGCTCTATACTATTAACTTATCACAGAACCCCTAATCTCTATAAATATAAAGATATTTATAAATAACTATAACTAGGGTTAAATATTTAAATTTAGTAATAGAACTATAGAGAAGAAGGTAAATATAAAAATCCTCTTTTACTTTAAGATCTATAAGGCTAATAGCCTTATAAGTATAGCCTTATAATAAGAGTTTATATATAACTTTATTAATCTACTACTTATATTCTAGAACTAAGCTACTATAAGTATTATTTAATAATTCTATAACTACCTTATAATAGGTAAAATATATACTATCTATAATTCTCTATAAGTTATAGACTAACTCTTTATAATTATTATAGAGAATAACTTCTACTTCTAGATAACTGAGAAAGTAAAAGAATAAGTAAGTAAGAATACTATATTTATTGAGTTTATAGTTATAACGCAGCCCCCCGCAAAAAAGACTATAACAAATTTACTCAGTTTATAGGCATAATTTGGAAAACACTATAGAGGCACTTTAACCTATACCCTCTATTAGTTAAGGATAATAATATAGGAACTTAATATATTTCTGCTAGTAAGTAAACCCTCTAAATATCACTATATAAAGTCAGATATATGCTCTGGCTAAATAGACTAGCAGAACAGTAACAGTGTGGATAACGCTATGCTATATATAATAGGGCTAATTATATTAGAGCTAAGTAGGCTACTAAGGCTCTTATAGTAATGCCTTTTAGCAAGGTGCTATAAAAAATGCCTAAAAGATAAACCTTCTAGTAAGGTAAACGCTACTATATAAGATATCTAATAACTTCTTACTTAAAGGTTAACCTTCTAGTAAGGTATATATAAGAGATAACTCCTTAACCTTCTAAGTGGTTCTCATAGCTAGAAGCATAAAAAGCTCTATAAGTAGGGCTTTATACCTATCCCTCTCTCTTATCCTTATTAACTTATAATAAATCCTCTAAGATAATAGCACTATACCTAGCATATTAATATACTAGGTATATATAAGGTATATTTATTATTACTAGTAATATAAACCAGATTACTATAGAGTTTAGTATTAATATAATTAATAAAAACTCCTCCTTCTTAAACTAACTTAGCCTATATAAAGAGCATATTATTAGTATAGCTCTCAGAAGAGCTTATCTTAATATCCCTATAGGGGATACCTATATATATAATTAAATTATATATAAATAAGTAAATATTATAGTAGAAGTTAAATAGGTTATTATATATCCTATCTATTAGCTCTTCTTTAAATAGGCCCTCTATAATACTAAGGCAGAGGTAGCCCTATAGGGATTAGTGAGTATAGCTTATGTTAACTGCTTTAACACAGAGAGAGCATTACTAATAATAGTATAGCTATAAAGGCGTTAGTTAGCCTAATCAAATAAGAGGACTAGCAGACAAAGTAGTGATAGAGGCAGCGTTTAATAGTAGTATAGGTGATAGGTGAGAGGATAAGTTAACAGTTTAGTAGTCTGCAGTAATTAAGCAATTAAAAACTATATTATTATTAAACTGTGAAGTTAAGGATTATAAGGCTGTAGATAGGCATATATAAGTGCGGCTGTGGTTGGGATAGTTACAATTACGTGACCAAAGGCTATATATATTGTCAGGAGGCGCGGCGCGGAGTTAGAAGGTCTGTTATAAAGCAGGTAAAATCACTGTGCAGTGGCTAGAGGCTATACTATATTTATAAGGCTATAGGAAAATAAAGACTTTACTAGAGAAATTATAGGTAGTAATAGTAAGAGAAGAGCAAAGTCTATATCTTTATAAACTAATAATAGGAGGAATATACTTATAAATAATAATAATCTATAGCTAGTTAACCTTAATTTAACCCTAAATACTAACTCTGCTCTAGATACTATAAACACTTAAATTAGACCTGGAAATAATACCTGCTTACTTATATACTAACTTATAGACCTAACTAAGCTATATATTAATAAGATAAAGTATAGTAGTAAAGGTATAGATATTTTAAAACTAAAACTCTATATCTTCTAGAATATATATAAGAGAGCAGGCCTTATAAAAGAGTAAATACTATTTGCTTTTCTAATTATACTTAAAGGGAGAGTATTATATTATTACTATAAAACAATTTGCTAAATTTAGCCTTATCTTAACTCTAACTAAATTATTACTAAGCTTAATAAATATTTTAAAATAGAGGAATTTAAATAAGTATATCTTGCTAAATAGAATAATACTACTCTAATATTAATTATAAATAATAATATATTTATAATAAAGCTTAAGGCTCTAGATTTGCTAATTAACACCTTTATAAAGATATAATCTATATTAGGCGCTACCTATAAAAGTAATAAGATCTTATATAACTAACTCCTTTAAGGTTACTAAGGGATTAAGAAGTATAAATAAGCTACTATAAACCTTATAATAAAGTTTAAGAGCCTCTATATCTAGCTTAAAGCTATAATTAGTAATATAGTTATATTTATAAATAGTTAATTACTACTATAACTATAATACTATGCAGAGTAATACTAGACTAATTATAAGTATAATAGCTAAGGCTAGAATAATTAATTTAGCTACTCTAGCTTATACTAAAACTTTAAATAAGATAATTTAAAATAATAGTAAGATCCTTAAAAGCAGAAATACTATATCTATAAAAGAACAGGCTGCTATTTAATAAACTATATATAGAAAAAGAGAGATAAGGTATATTTTTAATTTTAAAGCAATTTGCAGATTTAAAATACTTTGAAGACAGCTTATTAATAATTTCTTACTTAGTATAAAGGAGATAAAAATAAGACTTATAATAATTTAATAAGGAATAATAAGGAGAATAAAGAGATTAAAATATACTTCTAGTTACTTAGAAAAAGATAAGATAGTTAAGAAGACTAATAATCTAATAATAACTAGTAAACTTTATTCTTTGCCTAATTTATAGACCTAGACGCCTAACTAGCTTATTTAGTAGATAAGAATACTATTACTAAATACCTACTTAACTAAGTAGCTTACTATAAAATTACCTACTATAACTCTTTTAAATAAATAATTAATAATACTCCTATTAATATCTTTATACTTAATAGAAGATATTTTTTAGAGACTTTCTAGGATATTATTCTAGATATAGAAGCTATAGAATTTTTAATAGCTAGTTATAACTAGTTTATTATACTTAAAAGGACTAAGTTACTTAATATTATAATTAACCCTGCTATTATAGAGAGGGTAAGTATTAAATTTAGTCTAAGAGGAGTAATTAAATTAATAGAAATAATAGTTATCTCTATACCTTTTAGAGAGATAATATTCTATATTATATTAGCAAATACCCCTTTTCTTCTATGCCTTATAGATATAGATAAACTAGGTATTTAATTTAATAATTTAAAGAACTATTTATAATAAGAAGACCTAATTATCCCTATTATCTATAAATAGGGTTATCTATAGCTACTATTAGATATAGAGAAAATACTAGCCTAGAATAACCTTATAAAGACTAAGTTATGCTAACTTTATTAATATTTTAGATATCTATTAGTCTACTAACTTTATAGGGTTTTATAGCAGTTAGGCTACTAAGTTAAAATATAAATACTTAAATATTTTATAAAGTTTTATAAATATTACTAACTTAATATAGGAGCTCTAAATTGCTTTAAATTTAATCTTAAAAATAACTATAACTTTAACTATACTATAGTTATTAATATTATCTATTTTAACTTAAGACTAGTACTTTATATAGTTAATACTACTACTATCTTTAATATAGAAAGATTTCTATAAGATCTATTAATAGAAGTAGTACTAAATATACTTAAATAGTGCTAGATCTATATCTACCTTAAACCTTCTAATATAGTAATTACTAATACTAGTACTAATTTTAGCTTATTTAAGTAATATAATATACTCTATTTAATATTAATAACTACTACTAAAGTCCCTACTAAGGCTTATAATTCTATAGATAAGGTTAAGAGGTATTATATAATCCTTTAAAGAGTTTATAATATAATTTACTAAGAGCTTCTTAATATAAATTATAAAATAGTTCTCTAAATAGCTTTAAAGACTATAAATAATATTATAGAGCTAAAAGGCTTAGTCTTAATATTACCTATCTTTAAAGTATATCTATAGCTTACTAATAAATCCCCTCTATTTCTAGAAATCTAGAAATAGATAGCTGCTATATAAAGATTAATAGAAGACCTCTAAAAAGTCTAGGCCTTATACTAAGTTTTAAAAGCCCTTACTATCTATAATAAACTAGATATATCTAAAACCTTATAGCTACTATTACTCTTACTTATATATATCTACTATAAGAAGAAAGAATAGCAAGAACTATATAAACTTCTTGCTATTAATAGCAAAACCTATATACTTAACCTTCTATATAGATCTTAGACCTTCTAATTAATAGTTATCTACCTATAGTATAACACTAATAATACTAGAAATACTAATAGAAATAATAATAATATACTAGAGAACTCTCTAGGCTAGAATACTAGAGGAATAGAAGCACTAGATAAAAATAACACTATACTAGTACTAATACTAATATTACCTAAGATCTCACCTCTATATAAGAGAGAGAGTCTACTAAAGAACTATATAGAAGCTATTATAATACCTACTATAGGTCTAATATAAAGAAGTAACTGCTTTATAGACTAAAATAAATAAGAGAGTATTATAGTTAACACTGTTTTTATTATTAATATAGTAAAAGCCCTTAGCTAGGAAATTAGTAATACTATAACCTTTCTAATAGTAAAAGAGTATTTAGATTATAACCTTACTATCTACCTATATAATAAAAGTATTATTATAATACTAGACGAACCTTCTTCTGCTTCTATAATAGCTAAGATAACTATACTTTAGAAATATAGTATTTTTAAAATTATCCCCTATAATACGATTATTTATAGTAAAACCTAGATTTTTTAGTCTTATATAGTTTATAAAGTTAAAGGAAAAGGGACTAACTAATCTTATAAAAAATTATAGCTTATTATTTAGGATTATAATAATAATAATAAGACTTTAATTCTTATATAATCACTAATAATTTAAAGAGTAAGCTAATAACTACTTCTTGCTTTAGCACTATCCCTTATAGTAGAGAGATTTATTCTATAGCTTAGAGATATTATATAAGTATATATCTAATTCTAAATAGAGCTTAATAGGATTATATTAGCAGATCTTCTAAGTAAAATTTAAAGCAAGTACTCTAAGGATCAGATTATAAGAATTATTAAACCTCTATATAGTATTATAGAAGCTAGAACCTATTAGTGGGTAACCTATAATAAGTATTATAGAGAAAAGCTTAAAATAGATTAATCCTTATTTAACCTATACTTACTAATCTTCTTAACTACTACTAATAGCTTTAGTATTATTAGTATATAAACTAATAATATAATTAGACTTTTAATACTAAGTTTCTCTAATTAAGAAGATAAGAAACTTATAAAAGCTAGCTTTACTATAAAGAATAAATAATAACTTAACCTAAATAACCTGTTAATATTTAATAGTAATATTATTATAGTAAATATAAATAGTAGTCTTATTCTATATTAAAAGAGATAAGGAAATAAAATTAAGCTTATTAACTTAAAGGCTACTTTAACTAATAAAAATAGTAATATATTTAGCAAAGAGCAAAAGGTATATATATTATATTAATTTGCTAACTAGAGATATACTTTAATCTATCTGCAGCTATATAGTATTAGAAGCTAACTACTAAGGATAAAAAAGCGCTTAATTAATACCTTAAATAGTAAAAAGAGAACCTTAACTATAGCCTTATATTTATACCTATTAACTTAATAATAACTAAGCTATTTATTTTTATTAACAGCTCTTTTATTAATAATTTAGACCTATTATTATAGATTAGATTTATCATTATCCTTACTAATAAGATAATAAATAATAATATATTTATAATTTATAGTAATACTATTTACTTTAGGTTAATAAAGTATAAGAGAGTTATCTAAAGTGTTCTAGCCTTTAAAGTTTATAGTATAGTTACTAATATAGACCTTACCTATACTATTATAATAATACTTTAAAAGATTAATAACTATTTTAAAAAACCTTATATCTCTATAATTATTTATACTAATTTATACTTACTATATAAATACCTTATTAAACTTAGTATAATAAAAGAGAAGTAACTAATAATTAATATTATAGTATTTTAATAGTTCTATAAGAGAAGGGAGATCTATAAGGTATAATAGATTAATAGTAATAATAACCTTATAGATACTTTTATAAAGAGTACTCTAAATTAAACTCTTAAATACTTTATTAATAATAATAAAGTAATAGTTTATATAGAAAGATAGGTAACTTAAGAGGAGAAGGCTAAGAAGTTAGATAAATAGCACTAGATATATTAAAGCAGCTCTAATATCTTAGAAGAGGAGGATTTAACTATATTAAATATAGAATAAGATTAGTATATAATCCTATGCTGTTTTTATGTTTTGAACCCACTTTGGGTTTATAGTAGGTATTAGTAATATAGAATTATATTTTAGCAGGTTATAGCATATCTGGTTTTAAAGAAAAGACTGCTAGTGTTATACTAACACTATAACCTATAAAGTAGCAGGATATGCGCTGCAATTAATAGATATATATAAGGTTATATAACCTATTATAGAGTATATATATATAGTTTAACACTACTACTAATATAGTTAAGTAGAACTTAGAAATATAGATATATATTAACTTATAAGCTTTTAATATATATATATAAAGGGAGCCCCGAGTCCTGTATAACTCTTAATCTGGCATAAAACTAACACTTTATAACTTTGCTAGCCTGTTTAAAGCTATCTAGAAGGTAGTAAGTAACTAGCTCTCTATCTAGGTTAATATCTATATTTAGAAATATATTAATAATATCAAATTAGAGTATTTTATAGTTTAACTAGGCTATAATTACTACTACTATATATAAGCTTTAAGCTATAAGTATAGTAGTATAGGTTAAGCTAAGAGAGGAGGTATCTTATATATCCTCTTATATATAGATTTATACTTTATAAGTATTAAAGTAGTTACCTTAGAACTTATAAATATATATCTACTTTAAGAGAAAAGGCTTTAAGTATATTTTAAACTAGTTAATAATATACTAGGTCTCCTTAACTATAAGCTTATTAATTTTCTTATTTATAGCTTCTTAAAATATATCTTAGAATAGCTTTTTTAGCTTTCTAGCTTTAAAATAGTTATTTAGAAGCTTTAAGAGATCTTTTATAAAGTATATTATCTTCTACTTAGTATTTAGATATATCTTAGAGTTATTCTATAAATATATTATAATAGTAAAGTATAAAGTCTTATATATAAGAGTATTTTCTATAATAGCTTTATACTAATTAGATATAAAGGTTATAAAAAAGCATTTTAGTAGTTATTTAGTAAGCTCTTTTCTAAATAAAGAGTTATAAAAACTCTTGGATACTACTCTCTAGTGCTCTATTATATTAGAAGCTTATAGTTAATTTATTAGTATTAATAATAGATAGATTAGAAGTCTGTTTTAGCTACTAAGAAGAAGTTTTATCTAGATTACTATAAGCTCTCCTCCTTTATAGATACTTAAATAGCTAGTTTTTAAATATTTAAAATAGGTAGATATAGATCTATACTTTTAGTAGTAGTATATTATACTTTAAAGTAGAGCTCTAATATTAATAGAGGGTTTAAACTTAAGTTTATAGTTATAACGCAGCCCCCTGCAAAAAAGACTATAACAAATTCACCCAGTTTATAGGCATAATTCGGGAAACACTATAGAGGCACTTTAACCTATACCCTCTACTAGTTAAGGATAATAATATAGAAACCTAATATATTCCTGCTAGTAAGCAAACCCTTATATAAAGTTAGACGCACGCTCTAGCTAAATAGACTAGCAGAACAGTAACGGCGCGGGCAACGCCGTGCTATATATAACGGGGCGAGGGTTTAAACTTAATCCTAGTATGCTTTTAGAATTAGAAGTTTATTTAGAAGTAAGTAATCCTCTCTATATTCTAGCTAGTATACTTTTAGACTATATTATAGTAGTAGTATAAGATACTTTTAAACTATAAAAAGCAGCTAGTATAGAGAACTTAAGCTTACTAGTAGTTTATTTATTTATTATAAAGTTACTACTTACTTTATTAAGTACTTCTAAAGTCTTAAAAACTATATTAGAGAATTTAATAGGTATTTTAACCTTATTAATAATTATCTAAACACTTTAGATATCTATAGCCTTTTTCTCATTATTTAGAGAGTAAAATTTTAACTTATTAAAGTATATATTATATATAATAATAATCTAGTTAAGCATAGAAACCCAGATCCTATATAGGTTATATATTTCTAGTATATATTCTATAAGATATCTAAGATAGGCTCTAGAGTTAACCTTATAATAATATCTTTTAATATCTTTTTTATAACTCCCTTAAAGGGGGTAAGCTCTATAGCTATAGATATATAAGCCTCCCTAGTATAGATATAGATCTTAGTATATAGTAAGTATAAAGTCTAGTTACTACTATTAGAAGTAGTTCTAGAACTATATAAGTTCTATTTAAATAGAGCTTTACTAGTTATTTATAATATATAAGCTAATATTAAAAATAAAGACTGCTACTTTCTAAGCCTCTAAGATAAGGTACTTTAATAGATAAGTAGCTATTAGTATTATAAGTAGCTATTAGTATTATAAGTGCTTTTAGAATAATTTCTAAGCTAGTATACTCTCTACTATCTACTAGCTTCTTAGTATTTATAAGTAGAAGCTTAAGTTTAATTCTAAGCTCTTCTATCTATTATTTATACTAGATAAAGCCTTATATAATAATAATAGTATATTTAATATTATAGTAGATTTTATAGATAGTAAGGCCCTGCTATCTTTATATTTAGTATTTAAATATCTAGAGTATTTTAAATATTTTATTATACTCTTTTAAGACTAGAAGAATTCTAAAAAGTCTTTTACTATACTTATCTTTAATAAGAAGTATCTAGATATATAGTTTGCTAAGCTTTTAGTAGTTAAAGAGATTCTAAACTATATAGTAGTAAGAATAGAGAGATCTAGTCTTAGATTTACTATATAAGATAACTTACTAAGTATATACTTAAGTATAGAATTTATATTAAATATATAATAGAGTCTTAATTCTTACTCTCTAAGTATTATATATAAAGCATTTAAGAGCGCTCTAGCTTAGATAACTAGCTTAGAGATACTATAGTTATATATTATTAGATCTTTTAGCTATATAATAGTATAAGAAATAAGCTAGCTTCTAGTTATTTAAGAGAGCTATAATATCTATACTACTTATAGAAATACTTAAACTAGATAAGCAGGCAGAAATAGAGTTATATTTAAAGAAAACTAGGTTACTCTTATATAGTAGCTACTTTATATAAATAGACTTATCTAGCTTACTAAACTATGGAGAGCAGTTATAGCTATTATATTAGATATCTATTTTAAAGAGGAGTATTTCTAAGATAATATTAGTATATATATTTTTAATAATAGTAATATTATTTAAGGTTAGAGTGCTCTTTTTACTTATTAAGATATCTTTAAATATATTCTAGATAATCTAAGTTCTTTTTCTGATAATTAGAATACTTATACTACTAACTTTAATTACCTTATTATTATATAAGTATATAAAGATATCTAGAACTAGCTTTCTCTTATTATTTATAATATAGAGAGCTCTATAATTATCTAGAATAATACTATTAAAGAGAGTATATAGTCCTTTAAAGAATATAAATACTATAGAATAAACTTAGATTACTTAGCTTTTATCTTTAAAAAGAGCTTAGTTAATAATATAGCAGGAAATATTATTAGAGAGTTGCTCTTAGTTACTAATACTATCTCTATTACTATACTTACTCTAGCTATTACTATAATATCTATTATAGCTATAGTTAGATAGAAGCTAACCACTCTTCTATAACTCCTTTATAATCTACTCTATATATATAAGGTTATTATAAATATAGCTCTATTATAGAGATATTACTATCTCCTATATATACTATACTTTATTCTTTAATATCTTATAATTCTTAAAGCTATCTTTTAGTAAGCCTATAAATACCTATTAAATATAGCTATAGTTTTATAAAATCTACCTATAATATTATCTATAGAAGCAGCTAGGGATTTTATTAAATATTATTACTTAAAAAGAAATATCTAAAGTAGTTTATAAAGCTTAAAATAGATCTTCTAAGTTAGAGCAGTCTATAAGAGTAGTATAGGCTTTAAGTAATCTATTAAAACTCTTAGTAATAGCTAGCTTATTATAGATCTTAGTAATAAGGATAATTCTAAGCTCTTTAAGTAAGAAATAAGATATTCTAATCTCTTTTACTTAGATAACTAAATCTAGCTAGTTCTAGGCCTATATAAAAGCTATCTTATAATATATTACTTTAAGAAAAGCATATCTACTATAGCTTCTCTTAGTATTAGTAATATTTTAGCTTATTACTAGCTTATAAAAATAATATTACTCTCTATACTACTTAGTAGGTTAAGTAGTATACTTAGTATATTTTAAAATATTCTTATAATCTTAGTATACTTATTTCTATATATTATTATTAAAATAGGTAAGTTACTATTTAAGAAGATAGAATATATTCTAAAAGTTAATCTAAAACTTATTATTCTTATTATTAAGCTTTATCTCTACTACCTTAAAATAGACTATATTAATAGTTTAATAGATAAATATCTAATAGTTATAGTATAAGGTAATTTATAATAAGAGGTTTATACTATTAATAGAGATATATTTAAATATATTACTCTACTTATCTTAGATATTCTTATACTTAATAGAAGTTAGTAAGTTTAGCTTTATAAACTTAAAAGTAGTAAGACCTGCTCTACTAGCTTATTAGAGAGTATTAGACTCTTTGCTCTTAATAATATTAACAGAGTTATTATACTTAATAGTTTTATAGAGTATCTAAGAGAGATTCTTCTTAGCTTTTTACTTTTAAAGAGCTGCTTTATACTTATTAAGATTAGCCTTATACTTAGCTTAGAAGAAGTTATTATACTTATCTATAAACTTTTAAATAGTTAGAGTGCTTTTAAAAGTATTAAAAGGCTTTTTAGTATTAGAGCTATTAGAATTAAGATACTTCTAAATACTCTCACTCTATATAGATAAGTATAGGTTAAGATACTAGTAAGGCTAGTTAGCAGGGCTCTAAAGCCTAGCTTCTAGAGAGAAGGTTATTAAAAAGTATATAGCTATTATTATAAGGTTGCTTTTAAATAGGTAAAAAGAAATAGGAGAAAAGCTACTCTCCCTTTCCTAGACTTAGAGAGGTTAGAGAGGTATTTATAAGCTATAGAGCTAAGCTTATAACTATTATAAGCTATAGATAGAGGTAAGGACAAGTTATAAAAAGTAACTATCTTAGCTATAGATTAGTATATATAAAAAGCATAGTAAAATAGTCTATAGTGTGTAATTATATAATCACACGCTATAGCACACAGCTACTATAGCCTTATAAGGCTAAGAGTGCTATAAACCGCATTATAATATATATAGTTACTTATACTTCTAAATAACTCTAGAACTATTATATCTTTAAAAGCCTACTCTATACTAGCTAGCCTAAAAAGCTAAGCTCTTAGAATAAATAAGATATATATATAATTATCTACTAGAGCTCTTAGATTAGAGTTAGAGCTCTATATATAGAGGTTCTTATATATATACTAAAGGTATTATATATTATAATAAAGCATATTCTATAATAAGAGGGAGTTTATAAATAGTATACTCTTAAAAGGATTATATTAAAAGAGAAGAATATAAGAAAATAATATAAATTTAAGTAGTACTAGTAATACTAGGTTAATATCTTTATAAAGTGTATTTTTAATAATAAGGCTTCTATATAAAATAAGATCTCTAATCTATAAACCTAGAGCTATATATCTAGTTATACTTAGAGATTATAGCTAAGCTATATAAATATTAGATTCTATATAAAGTCTATTATATCTATTATAGTATTTATAACTATATTAATATTTAGTAAAGGGCCCCTTATTATTATAGAGAGGGACTCTAAGGTGCTCTATAATAGCTATATATAAAGATCCTATATAAAAGCCCTTAAGGAGGGTCTTCTAGATAAGTATATCCTAGAGTAGTTATTTTAGTAAGATAATATATATATTTATATATCTAAGTTAATAAAAACCTAGTTAGAGAAACATAGAATATAGATAATTAACCAGCTTATATATTTACCTAATCTTAACTTTATTAAAAATATATAAGCTTTACTAAAGAATAAGATTAATAAAATATTCCTTCAGACCTATGCTCTAAAGAATAATAAAGTAGATATTATAAGATTTAAAGATATAATAGTTATAGCATAAAAGGCCTTAGATAATAATAAAATCTAATAATAGATCAAATCTCTATATAAATAGCTAATTATACTATATTAAGCATAAGGCTAGTATATATAATAGTAAAGAGCTATTAATAGGAAATTCTTTATATATTCTTTTATCTTTTTTAGGCCTATTTTAGTAGAGAAATAGATTACAGGAAATATTAATAATTTTTATATTAGTAGCTTAGATTTTATATAGGGCAGGACTTATGGACCCTAACTATACCTCTATAGTATTTCTTAAATTATATATATAAACTAGGTATATGTATTATAGTCTTTTTTATAGAGAGCTGCGTTATAACTATAAACTAAATAATTATATTAATAATGTATTCTTAGTATTATCTAGATTAATTAAAGAAGAAGTAGGTTTTATTAATTATATTAATACTAAACTCTATAGCAATTTAGTTTATATTATTAATAAAGATAAATATACTTTATATATACTTAATATATTAATATATTAAGTATAGTATTGATATTTTAGAGAATTTATTATAAGTTAATAAAAAAGAAAAACAGAGATAAGTATAAAGCTCTATTTATAATAAAGCTTTTTATATTTCTAGTTATTAGAACCTCTTAGAAAAAACCTTTTTAATTAAGGAGTTATTTTTTATATAGTAGTATTTATAGTACCTTACTAAAAGGCTTAGTAAAGGTATTAGTATCTAGGCTATAATAGTCTTAGTAGCCTATTTAGCCTTAATATAATTAGCCTTATTATATATAGTATAGTATTATTTACTTATACTATTACTATTCTATTAGTCTATTTAGCTAGAGTATATATTTAACTTTATATAGTAATACTTAGAGAGTTTACTTATTAATAGAAATAGATAAAGTTTCTATATTATTATCCTTAATTAGTAGAGAATATAGATTAAAGTACTTCTATAGTATTTCCTAAATTATATTTATAAACTAAGTAAATTTATTATAGTCTTTTTATTATAATATAGTTTATAGTACTCTTAGCCTTATAAGGCTATAGTGGCTGTGCACTATAGCGTGCAATTATATAATTACACACTATAAACTATTTCACTATGCTTTTTATATATACTAATTTATAGCTAAGATAGTTACTTCTTATAACTTACCCTTACTCCTACTTATAGCTTATAATAGTTATAAGCCTAGCTTTATAGCTTATAAATACCTTTCTAACCTCTCTAAGCCTAGAAAAGGGTAAGTAGCTTTTCTCCTATTATTTTTTACCTATTTAAAACACCTTTATAATACTTAAAAACCTTTTTAAAGTAACTATATAATAATAGCTATACACTCTTTAATAACCTTCTCTCTAGAAGTAAGGCTCTAGGGCTCTACTAACTAGCCTTATTAGTATCTTAACTTATACTTATCTATATAGAGTGAGGGTATTTAGAAGTATCTTAATTCTAATAGCTCTAATACTAAGAAGCCTTCTAATACTCTTAAAAGTACTCTAACTATTTAGGAGTTTATAGATAAGTATAATAACTATCTTTAAGCTAAGTATAAAGCTAATCTTAGTAAGTATAAAGCAGTCCTTTAAAAGTAGAAGGGGAATTTCTCTTAGATACTTTATAAAACTACTAAGTATAATAACTTTATTAATATTATTAAGAGTAAGAAGTCTAATACTCTCTAATAAGCTAGTAAAGTAGGTCTTACTACTTCTAAGCTTATAAAGCTAACTCTACTAATCTCTATTAAGTGTGAAAATATCTAAGATAAGTAGAGTAATATACTTAAATATCTCTCTACTAATAGTATAAACCTCTTATTATAGATTATCTTATACTATAACTATTAAACACTTATCTATTAAACTATTAATATAGTCTACCTTAAAGTAGTAGAAATAAAGCTTAATAATAAGAATAATAAGTTCTAGATTAACCTTTAAAATATATTCTATCTCTTTAAATAGTAACTTATTTACTTTAATAATAGTATATAGAAATAAGTATACTAAGATTATAAAAATATTTTAAAGTATACTAAGTATACTACTTAACCTACTAAGTAGTATAGAGAATAGTACTATCTCTATAAACTAGTAATAAGCTAGAATATTACTAATACTAAGAGAAGCTATAATAAATATACTTTTCTTAAAGTAATATACTATAAAGTAGCTTCTATTTAGGCCTAAAACTAGCTAGATTTAGTTATCTAAGTAAAAGAGATTAAAATATCCTGCCTCTTACTTAAAGAGCTTAGAATTATTCTTACTACTAAGATCTATAGTAAGCTAGCTTCTACTAAGAGTTCTAGTAGATTACTTAAAGTATATACTACTCTTATAGACTGCTCTAACTTAGAGGATCTACCTTATATCTTATAAACTATTTTAAATACTTTCTTTCTAGTAGTAATACTTAATAAAATCCCTAGATACCTTTATAGGTAATATTATAGGTAAACTCTATAAAACTATAGCTATATTTAATAGGTATTTATAGGCTTACTAAAAGATAGCTTTAAGAATTATAAGATATTAAAGGATAAAGTATAGTATATATAGGAGATAGTAATATTTCTATAGTAGAGCTATATTTATAATAATCTTATATATATAGAGTGGATTATAAAGAAGTCTTAAAAGAGCAGTTAGTACTTATCTAACTATAGTTATAGTAGATATTATAGTAGTAGCTAGAGTAGATATAGTAATAGAGATAATACTAGTAATAAAGAGTAACTTTCTAATAATATCTCCTACTATATTATTAACTAAAGCCTTCTTAAAGATAAAAGCTAAGTAATCTAAGTTTATTCTATAGTATTTATATTCTTTAAGAAACTATATACTCTCTCTAATAGTATTATTCTAGATAATTATAGAGCTCTCTATATTATTAATAATAAGAGAAAGCTAGTTTCTAGTATCTTTATATACTTATATAATAATAAGATAATTAAAGTTAGTAGTATAAGTATACTAATTATTAAGAGGGGTACTTAGGTTATCTAGAGTATATTTAAAGATACCTTAATAGGTAAAAAGAGTGCTCTAACCTTAGATAATATTACTATTATTAAAATTATATATACTTATATTATTTTAGAAGTGCTCCTCTTTAAGATAGGTATTTAGTATAATAGCTATAACTACTCTCTATAGTTTAGTAAGCTAGATAAGTCTACTTATATAAAGCAGCTACTATATAAGAGTAATCTAGTCTTCTTTAAATATAATTCTATCTCTATCTATCTATCTAGTCTAAGTATTTCTATAAGTAGTATAGATATTACAGCTCTCTTAAATAACTAAAAGCTAATATACCCCTTATACTACTATATAGCTAAAAGGTCTAATAATATATAACTATAATATCTCTAAGCTAGTTATCTAGGCTAGAGTGCTCTTAAACGCCTTATATATAACACTTAGAGAGTAAGAATTAAACCTCTATTATATATTTAATATAAATTCTATACTTAAATATATACTTAGTAAGTTATTTTATATAGTATATCTAAGACTAGATCTCTCTATTTCTACTACTATATAGCTTAGAACCTCTTTAACTACTAAAAGCTTAGTAAACTATATACCTAGATATTTCTTATTAAAGATAAGTATAGTAGAAGACTCTTTAAAATTCCCCTAGTTTTAAAAGAGTATAATAAAGTATTTAAGATATTCTAGATATTTAAATACTAGATATAAAGATAATAGAGACTTACTATCTATAAGATTGACTATAATATTAAGTATACTATTATTACTATATAAGGCTTTACTTAATATAAATAATAGGTAGAGAAGCTTAGAATTAATCTTAAGCTTCTACTAGTAAACACTAAGGAGCTTATAAGTAGCAGAAAGTATACTAGCTTAGAGTTTATCCTAAAAATATTTATAATACTAACTGCTACTTATCTATCTAAGTATCTTATCTTAGAGGCTTAAAGAGTAGCAGTCTTTATCTTTAATATTAGCCTATATATTATAAATAATTAGTAAAGTTCTATTTAGATAGAACTTAAGTAGTTCTAAAACTATTTCTAATAGTAGTAACTAGACTTTATACTTACTATATACTAAGACCTATACCTATACTAGAGAGGCTTATATATCTATAGCTATAGAGCTTATCTCTTTAAAGGGAGTTATAAAAAAGATATTAGGAGATACTATTATAAGGTTAATTCTAGAGCCTATCTTAGATACCTTATAGAATATATACTAGAAATATATAACCTATATAGGATCTAGGTTTCTATACTTAACTAGGTTATTATTATATATAATATATACTTTAATAAGTTAAAATTCTACTCTCTAGATACTAAGAAGAAGGCTATAAATATCTAAAGTATCTAAATAATTATTAATAACATTAAAATATCTATTAAATCCTCTAATATAGTCTTTAAAACCTTAGAGGTACTTAATAAAGTAAATAGTAACTTTATAATAAATAAATAAACTACTAGTAGGTTTAAGTTCTCTATACTAGCTGCTTTCTATAGTTTAGAAGTATCTTATACTGCTACTATAATATAGTCTAAGAGTATACTAGCTAGAATATAGAGAGAACTGCTCACTTCTAAACAAACTTCTAATCCTAAAAGTATACTAAAATTAAGTTTAAATCCTTATATAATACTAGAGCTCTACTCTAAAGTATAGTATGCTATTACTAAGAATATAGATCTATATCTATTTATTTTAAATACTTAAAAACTAGCTATTTAAGTATTTATAAAGGAGGAGAGCTTATAGTAATCTAGATAAGACTTCTTCTTAGTAGCTAAAATAGATTTCTAATCTATCTATTATTAATACTAATAGATTAACTATAAGCCTCTAATATAATAAAGTACTAGAGAGTAATATCTAAGAGTTCTTATAACTCTTTATTTAGAAAAGAGCTTACTAAATAACTACTAAAATGCTTTTTTTATAACCTTTATACTTAATTAGTATAAAGCTATTATAGAAAGTACTCTTAGATATAAAACTTTATACTTTACTATTATAGTATATTTATAGAATAACTCTAAGATATATCTAAATACTAAGTAGAAAATAATATACTTTATAGAAGACCTCTTAAAGCCTCTAAGTAACTATTTTAAAGCTAGAAAGCTAAGAGAGCTGCTCTAAGATATCTTAATGAGGTAGCTCGCTTATATAATTATATTACGTAATAATATTATATAAGAATATTATGTAAAGTAGCTTAGGTAATAAGTAAGGTATTAAAATAGGTATTATTTTCAGCTTATTAACTAGTAACTAGCTAGGTAGGAGAGAGAGAAGTTACTTATACTTATTCTAGCCCTTCTAGAGGCTTCTATTATATAATTACTTATGCAATAGCTTACGCAGTAGATTGCGTAGATATTTAGCCTATTTAGGCTTAGTTATATATTAAAGTTATAGCTTAAACCCTTTTAGTTCTAGCTAGAAAGCTTATTAAAGGTAAGGCTTTCTAGAACTTTCTAGACCTTTCTATCCACAGTATAGACAGTATTATTAATACTGTAATATACTGTGTTATATTATATAGTATATTATTAAGTATTATTATTTATTATTAAGTTTATAGTTATAACGCAGCCCCCTGCAAAAAAGACTATAACAAATTCACCCAGTTTATAGGTATAATTTGGAAAATACTATAGAGGCACTTTAACCTATACCCTCTACTAGTTAAGAATAATAATATAGAAACCCTATATATTCCTACTAGTAAGTAAACCCTTGTATAAAGTTAGATATATGCTCTAGCTAAATAGACTAGTAGAACAGTAACAGTGTAGATAACGCTGCGCTATATATAACGGGGCTAATTATATCGGGGCTGAGTAGGCCACTGAGGCTCTCGTGGCCTGGGAACGCCTTTGCTGAACCTTCTAGCGAGGTGCTGCGAAATTATTATTTATTATATATTTTATAGGTCTTATATATTAAGGGTTTTTAAGATATTTAAATAATATCTTATAAGATATATTTTAAGAGGCTATAAATAAGGAAATTAATAAGCTTATAGCTAAGAGGACCTAGTATATTATTAACTAGTCTAAGATATACTTAAAGCCTCTTTCCTTAAAGTGGGTATATACCTATAAGTTCTAAGGTAACTACCTTAATATCTATAAAGTGTAAATCTATATATAAGAAGATATATAAGACACCTTCTCTCTTAGCTCTATCTATATTACTATACTTATAGCTTAAAGCCTATATATAGTAGTAGTAATTATAGCCTAGTTTAACTATAAAATACTCTAATTTAATATTATTAATATATTTCTAAATATAGATATTAACCTAGATAGAGAGCTAGTTATCTACTACCTTTTAGATAGCTTTAAGCAGATTAGTAAAGTTATAGAGCTTAATAGAGCTCTATATAGCTTAAAGGATATATCTCTTCTATAATATAAGGAATTCTCTATAGCTTTATATAAGCTTAGACTCTCTCTATATAATAAGAAGCTCTGCTTTTTTTAAGATAAGCACTATAAGGTTCTACTTCTATTATATATTAATAATATCCTTATTTTATTTTATTAAAACTATGCTTTTAAAGCTTAGAAGCTTATATAAGAGATTAAGAAACTATATAAACTATATAAACTGGGCCCTATTAAATAGTATCTCAGAATATATATTATATAAGACTAAGTAGCTAAAAAAGATCTATCTAATTTATAACTAGTATATTAAGACTATTATAGAGCGCTTTAGCCTCTATAATAGTATCTATCTAAGCACTTCTATACTAATTACTAAGCTTATAAAGAACCTTAGTAAGGCTATTACTATAGAAGTTAAAAACTACTAATTACTTATTAAAAATATTCTATATATAGTAATAATAATATTTCTTAAAGTAGTCTTTACTATAGTATAACTCTTCTACTTCTTTATAAATCTAAGTATATAGCACTTTACTATAGTAAGGTAGTATATATAGTATCTCTATTTAACTTACTATTTTACAATCTGCTATAGCAGCTTAGAGAGTAATAAAGAGACTTCCTTACTACTAATTACTAGTAACACCTTATTTACTAATAATAAAGAGACTTATAGATTATTATAAGGCTATATAATAATACTCTTTAGAGGTATTTTCATAAAAAGCAGCCTATTAAGTAATAGTTATAATATTAATAACTAAAGCAGAGCTTCTAAGCTTTAAGCATACTATTAAAGAGATAATAGCCCTTTAAAAGCTATACTATAATCTTATTTTAGAGCTTAGAGATATTTAGAAAGTCTATTATAATAATTAGTAGACTATTTAACTAGTAGTTAGAGAGAAAAAGTATATTTTAACCTACTTATAGTATATTAATATTTAGAATATATAGCTATACTAAGAGTATATAAAGGGCACTTTTAAAGTGCTCTATATATTTATAAATAAGATATTAATAAATAGGCTTATAAAAAGCCTTTTCTAAGCTAAGTTTAAATACTTATAAGTGCTACTAAACCTAGTAGATACTTATTATATTATTATAATAAAGAGAAAGTAAGTTTAAGAGTATAGAATAAAGCTCTATTAGGCTTAAAGGCTAGTAGATATTATTTATAGAGCTATAGCCCCTCTATATATAATAGCTAGGCAGAAAAGCAATTCTTATAGATATACTAGCCTTAGATATACTAGCTCTATACCTCTCTAAATATTAATAAGTAAAGAGTATTAATACTTAAAGATATATATTTAATAATAAGAGCACTTCTTAGTATAAATAGCTATAATAAGATAGTTAATAAAGCTATTAGCTATACTAGTAGATAGCTTATAGAGAGCTAAAAGGCTTACTAAGTAAGTATATATATTAATAATAATTTTACTAGAAAGAGTAGTAGCTATAGAAACCTACTAAGAAAAGCTAGCTAAAGCTAGCTCTTTTATAGTAGCCTCTAGATATATAATAACCTAAAGCTCCTTCTCCTCTTTCTCCTTCTACTTCTTCTCCTTTTTATCCTCCTCTTTCTCCTTCTTCTCTTTAAGAGTAGTTTAGAGAACCTAGTACTAGAAGATAAGAGCCTAGATAGATAAGTTAGCACTATACTAAATTATCTTATATATATCTATATATCTATATAAAATACTTATAATCTAGTTATTATTATTATAAACCTTATAATAGTACTTATAGGGAGTAATAGTAATAGTAGAGAGGGGCTTATAGTCTTAGCTAGCTAAGTAGTAGTAGTAATACCTATTAGTACTATAGAAGCAGTAACTAAAGCTCTTATTTATAAGTAGTAAGTATATATAGCTATAGTATAAATACTCTATTAGCTTACTAGCTCTCTCTAAAATAGTAGAGGAAGTATAGAGCTTCTTAGTAAAGCCTAGAGTCTTTTTACTAGTAGTAGAGTTAGTTTTCTTTTTTAGTATACTATAATATATATTAGCTATAATCTTTACCTTTTTAGACTTATACTTAGACTTCTCTAGATTATTATTAATATCTCTAGACTATAAAAAGTAATATTATAAATATACTAATAGGCTTCTCCTTATCCTTATTCTCTTTCTCTTTAATAAAGAGAGTATACTTATACTTATATATAGGCTTCTTTTTAAGAGCCTTAGCCTCCTCTATTAAAAGGATATTATTAGCTTCTATAATATTAAAAAGCTCTACTAGATAGTAATAGTTACTAAAAGGGCTATAAAATAGTAAAATAAAAAACTTATACTTATTAATCTTATTATTCTTAGCCTTCTCCTATTTAGTAAGAGTAACTAGCTGCTCTTGCTCTATCTTCTTTTTAGCTTTATAGGTTACCTTAGCCTTAGTAATATAGTTAGTAACTAGTACTATAGATTATTTATACTTAGAGGCTATTTTTAATAATAGTGTTAATAGATATAGATAGTTTTATATAAAAATAAGTATTAGTAATAGTTAATAATATATATAATAATCTCTTTATATATATAAAGGGTTAACTTATAATTATTATAGTATTCTAAGTAGAAGAAGAAGGAAAAATTAAGATAGAGAGCAGTATAAGTAATAACTATACCTGCCTAGCTGCCTTTATAGACAGTTAAGTGCTGCTAATAGAATTCTACTACTTATCTAGATTATATTACTATTACTTAAGTTATATATTACTTATTTATACTCTTTAAAGCACTTATAAGAGATACTTTTATTTATTTTATGCTTTTAAGGCTATTTATAATACTGTTTTATCTCTTTTATATATATTTAAAAATAGTTATAGCTATATATAATAATAGATTACTATATTAGTAATATTTGCTATGCAGCTAGGGGGTGTGTTATAATATAGTTTATAGCACTCTTAGTCTTATAAGGCTATAGTAGCTATATACTATAGTGCGTAATTATATAATTATGCACTGCAGACTATTTCACTGTGCTTTCTGTGTGCACTAATCTATAGCTAAGATAGTTGCTCCTTATAACTTACCCTCACCCCTATCTATAGCTTATAATACTTTTTATTAAGTTTATAGTTATAATATAGCCCTCTGTAAAAAAGACTATAATAAATTTACCTAGTTTATAGATATAATTTAGAAAATACTATAGAGGCACTTTAACCTATACCCTCTACTAGTTAAGGATAATAATATAAAAACTCTATATATTTCTGCTTATAAGCAAACCCTCTAAATATTACTATATAAAGTTAGATATATACTCTAGCTAAATAGACTAGCAGAATAGTAATAATATAAATAATACTATACTATATATAATAGAGCTAATGATATTAGAGCTAAGTAGGCTACTAAGGCTCTTATAGCTTAGAAATGCCTTTACTAAACCTTTTAGTAAGATACTATAAAAAATATCTAAAAGGTAAACCTTTTAGTAAGGTATATATAAGAGATAACTCCTTAACCTTCTAAGAGGTTCTTATAGCTAGAAGTATAAAAAGCTCTACTATAAACAGGGCTTTATAGTTATTTCTCTTTCTTATCCTTATTAACTTATAATAATTCCTCTAAGATATTAGTACTATACCTAGTATATTAATATATTAGCTATATATAAGGTGTACCTATTATTACTAATAATATAAACTAACTTACTATAGAGTTTAGTATTAATATAATTAATAAAAACTCCTCTTTCTTTAACTAACCTAGTCCATATAAAGAGTATATTATTAGTATAGTTCTTAAGAGAGCTTACCTTAATATTCCTATAGAGGATACCTATATATATAATTAAATTATATAGAAGTAAGTAAATATAGCAGTAGAAGTTAAATAGGTTATTATATACTCTATCTATTAGCTCTTCTTTAAATAAGCTCTCTATAATACTAAGGTAGAGATAGCCCTATAGAGGAATATTAATAAGTATAGCTTGCACTAAATAGAGAGAGCATTACTAATAATAGTATAGCTACTATAAAGGCATTAGTTAGCCTAATTAAATAAGAGGACTAGTAGATAAAGCAGTAATAGAGATAGTATTAGTAGCATAGATAATAGATAAGAGGATAAGTTAATAGTTTAGTAGTTAGTAATTAAGTAATTAAAAACTATATTATTATTAAACTATAAAGTTAAGAATTATAAGGATATAAGCTTTCCCCCGGGCTAAGCGGCTAGTAAGGGGCATCTCCGTCCCTGTCTCCTATCTTAACTGATAAAGTTTCTTCTATAATCCTGCCACTTAGGTCTAGCAGCTACTCTAATAATCACTGCCTTAGTATCTCACGCCTGCTCTTTATTAATTAGCCCCTACTAGCTAATTATAAGATAAAAGAAACTAATATACTAGGGAAGTTAGCTGCCTTCTGCTATAGATATAGGCAGAAGGAGTGGACAGGCCTTATATCTATATCTCCTAAGATATAGTGCTAATAGTGCTACTAAGGCCTAGCCTTATCTTCTAAGCAGATTAAGTCTAGATACCTATATAGATATATCCACCTAGTTAGCCCTAATCTAGGACGCCCTCTAATTCCTAAGTATATATAAGAGTCGCAAGATAATCACTATAGTAGGCCCTCTATACCTATATCTCCCTTACTTTCTACTATATCCTTTTACTTAGAATTATCTAGAGCAAGCTTTTAATATATAGATACTTACTCTAAAGCAGGAGAAGTGAGATCTATTTCCTCTATAGTGTTTAGTATTTATAGCTAGAATATTAAATAAATAGATTATAGTTTTATATAAGTAATCACAAAGCTAAAAAGATAGTATACTCTTATTTTAATATTAATAAAATAGGTTATATTTCTGCTAGGTGCTATAATTATCGATATGCTTAGCATAGGAGCAGCCTTCTTAAGGTAGCACCTTATAAAAGACTATCCCCTAAGTAACTATAAAATACTATAGTTAATAGTATTAAGATATAGATCTCTAAATAAACCTAATTACTTAGATCTATAGTTAAAGTTAAGAATTAGCTTCTTATTATCTATTAGCCTAAGTCTCTAGACTAGCTTTAAGTAAGATTATAAGCTTATAATATTCTACTCTAAGTATAGCTAATATCTTATTTATAGCCTCAGCTAACTTAGCTCTTAAAAATATAAAGAGATATATTTAGATAAGCTTTCTTAACTACTTTAATAGTTATATATCTGTTATAAGCTATAGATAGGGGTAAGGGCAAGTTATAAGGAGCAACTATCTTAGCTATAGATTAGTATATATAGAAAGCATAGTGAAATAGTCTATAGTATATAATTATATAATCACATACTATAGTATATAGCTACTATAGCTTTATAAGGCTAAGAGTGCTATAAACTATATTATAACATACCTCCTAGCTATATAGTAAATATCACTAATATAGCAATCTAGCTATATATATAGCTATAACTATTTATAAATATATATAAAAGGGATAAAGCAGTGTTATAAATAGCCTTAAAAGTATAAAATAAATAAAAATATCCCTTATAAGTGCTTTAAAGAGTATAAATAAGTAATATATAACTTAAGTAATAGTAATATAATCTAGGTAAGTAGTAGAATCCTATTAGTAATACTTACCTACCTATAAAAGTAGCTAGGCAGTGCAGTTTATTATTTACACTGCTCTCTGCTTTAATATTTTCTCTTTTTTCTGCTTAGAACACTATAATAACTATAAGTTAACCCTTTATATATATATAAAAATCATTATATATATTACTAACTATTATAGATACTTACCTTTATATAGTACTATCTATATCTATTAATACCTATTAATATAATTATTAAAAATAGCTTCTAAGTATAAATAATCTATAGTACTAGTTACTAACTATATTACTAAGGCTAAGGTAACCTATAAGGCTAAGAAGAAGGCAGAGCAGAAGTAGCTAGCTACTCTTACTAAGTAGGAGAAGGCTAAGAATAATAAGGTTAATAAGTATAAGTCTTTTATTTTACTATTCTATAACCCCTCTAATAACTATTACTATTTAGTAAAGCCTTTTAATACTATAAAGGCTAATAATATCTTTCTAATAGAGGAGGCTAAAGCTTCTAAAAAGAAGCTAGTATATAAGTATAAGTATACTCTCTCTATTAAGGAGAAAGAGAATAAGAATAAGAAGAAGCTTATTAGTATATTCATAATATTACTTTTATATATTTTAGAGATATTAATAATAATCTAGAGAAGTCTAAGTATAAGCCTAAAAAGGTAAAGAGTATAGCTAGTATATATTATAGTATATTAAAGAAGAAAACTACTCCTACTATTAGTAAAAAGACTCTAGGCTCTACTAAAAAGCCCTATACTTTCTCTACTATCCTAGAAAAAGCTAGTAAGTTAATAAAATATCTATACTATAGCTATACTTACTTACTACTTATAGATAAGAGCTCTAGTTACTGCTTCTATAATATTAGTAAGTATTATTACTACTACCTAGCTAGCTATAGCTACTAACTTCTCTCTATTACTACTATTATAGTTTATAAGCACTGCTATAAAGCCTATAATAGTAATAACTAAATTATAAGTATTTTATATATATATATAGATATATATAAGATAATTTAGTATAATACTAACTTATCTATCTAGGCTCTTCCCTTTTAGTACTAGACTCTCTAAACTATTCTTAAGAAGGAAAAAGAGAAGGAGAAGGAGGAGAAGAAGAAGTAAGAGCAGAAGAAGGAAAAAGAGGAGCTCTAGGTTATTATATATCTAGAAGCTGCTATATATGAGCTAGCTTTAGCTAGCTCTTCTTAGCAGGTCTTTATAGCTACTACTTTTTCTAGTAGTATTATTACTAGTATATATACTTACTTAGTAAGCCTTTTAGCTCTCTATAAGCTACCTGCTAGTATAGCTAATAGCTTTATTAACTACCTTATTATAGCTATCTATATTAAAGAGCACTTCTATTATTAAATATATACCTTTAGGTATTAATACTCTTTGCTTTTTAGTATTTAGAGAGGTGTGGAGCTAGTATGCTTATGAGAATTGCTTTTCTGCCTAGCTATTATATATAAGGGAGCTATAGTCCTATAGATAATATCTACTAGCCTTTAGGCCTAATAGAGCTTTATTTTATACTCTTAAACTTACTTTCTCTTTATTATAATAATATAGTAAGTATCTACTAGGTTTAGTAGTACTTAGAAGTGTTTAAACTTAGCTTAGAAGAGGCTTTTTATAAGCCTATCTACTAGTATCTTATTTATAGATATATAGAGCATTTATAAGTGCTCTTTATATACTCTTAGCATAGATATATATTTTAAATATTAATATACTATAGGTAGGTTAAAATATACTCTTTCTCTCTAACTACTACTTAAATAGTTTGCTAATTATTATAATAGACTTTTTAAATATCTCTAAGCTCTAAAGTAAGGTTATAGTATAGCTTTTAAAGGGCTATTATCTCTTTAATAGTATATTTAAGACTTAGAAGCTTAGCTTTAGTTATTAATATTATAACTATTGCTTAATAGGCTGCTTTTACTAAATTATACCTCTAAAAAGTATTATTATATAGCCTTATAATAATCTATAAGGTTCTTTATTATTAGTAAATAAGGTATTACTAGTAATTAGTAGTGAGGAAGTCTCTATATTACTCTCTAAGCTGCTATAGCAGATTATAAGGTAGTAAGTTATATAGAGATATTATATATACTGCCTTACTATAGCAAAGTGCTATATACTTAGATTTATAAGAAAGTAGAAGAGTTATACTATAGTAAAGGCTACTTTAAGTTATATTATTATTACTATATATAGGATATTTCTAATAAGTAATTAGTAATCCTTAACTTTAGTAGTTATAGCCTTACTAAAGTTCTTTATAAGCTTAATAACTAGTATAGAAGTGCTTAGATAGATACTATTATAAAGCCTAAAGCACTCTATAATAGTCTTAATATATTAGTTATAGACTAGATAGATCTTTTTAGTTACTTAGTCTTATATAATATATATTCTAAGATACTACTTAATAGAGTCTAGTTTATATAGTTTATATAGTTTCTTAATCTCTTATATAAGCTTTTAAGTTTTAGAAGTTATTGCAATATAGTTTACAGCACTCTTAGCCTTATAAGGCTGCAGTGGCTGTGCACTGTAGTGTGTGATTATATAATTACACACCACAGACTATTTTACTATGCTTTCCGTATATACTAATTTATAGCTAAGATAGTTACTTTTTATAACTTGCTCTTATCCCTATTTATAGCTTATAATAGTTATAAGCCTAGCTCTATAGCTTATAAATACCCCTCTAATCTCTCTAAGTTTAGAAAAGGGTGAGCAGCTTTTCTCCTATTATCTTTTATCTATTTAAAATAACCTTATAATACTTAAAAACCTTTTTAAAGTAATTTTATAATAATAGCTATATACTCTTTAATAACCTTCTTTCTAGAAGTAAGGCTTTAGGGCTTTACTAACTAGCCTTATTAGTACTTTAACCTATACTTATCTATATAGAGTAAGGATATTTAGAAGTATCTTAATTTTAATAGCTTTAATATTAGGAAGCTTTTTAATGCTCTTAAGAGCACTCTAACTATTTAGGAGTTTATAGATAAGTATAATAACTATCTCTAAGCTAAGTATAAGGCTAATTTTAGTAAGTATAAAGTAGCTCTTTAGAAGTAGAAGGGAAATCCCTCTTAGATACTTTATGAGACTACTAAGTATAATAACTTTGTTAATATTATTAAAAGTAAGAAGTTTAATACTTTTTAATAAACTAGTAGAGCAGGTTTTACTATTTCTAAGCTTATAAAGCTAATCCTACTAACCTCTATTAAGTATAAGGATATCTAAGATAAGTAGAGTAATATATTTAAGTATCTCTCTGCTAATAGTATAAACCTCTTATTATAAATCACCTTATATTATAACTATTAGGTGCTTATCTATTAGACTATTAATATAGTCTATCTTAAGGTAGTAGGGACAAAGCTTAATAATAAGAATAATAAGTTCTAGATTAACCTTTAGAATATACTCTGCCTTTTTAAATAGTAACTTACCTACTTTAATAATAGTATATAGAAATAAGTATACTAAGATTATAAAGATATTCTAAAGTGCGCTAAGTATACTACTTAGTTTACTAAGTAGCATAGAGAATAGTACTATCTCTATAAGCTAGTAGTAAGCTAGAATATTATTAATATTAAGAGAAGCTATAGTAGATATACTTTTCTTAAAGTAGTATATTATAGAATAGCTTCTACTTAGGCCTAAAACTAGCTAGATTTAGTTACCTAAGCAGAAAAGATTAGAACACCTTACCTCTCACTTAAAGAGCTTAGAATTATTCTTGCTGCTAAGATCTATAATAAGCTAGCTTCTATTAAGGGTTTTAGTAGATTACTTAGAGTATATACTACCCTTATAAGCTACTTTAACTTAGAGGATCTACCTTAAGCTTTATAGACTACTTTAGATACTTTTTTTCTAGTAGTAATATCTAATAAGATTCCTAGCTACTTTTATAGATAATATTATAGGTAAACTCTGTAAAACTATAGCTATATTTAATAGATATTTATAGGCTTACTAAAAGATAGCCTTAAGGATTATAAGATATTAAAGAATAAAGTATAGTATATATAGAAGATAGTAATATTTCTATAGTAGAGCTATATCTATAATAACTTTATATATATAGGGTGGATTATAAAGGAGTCTTAGAAGAGTAGTTAGCACTTATCTAATTATAGCTATAGTAGACACTATAGTGGTAGCTAGAGCAGGCATAGTAATAGGAATAGTATTAGTAATAAAGAGCAACTTCCTAATAATATTTCCTGCTATATTATTAACTAAAGCCTTTTTAAAGATAAAAGCTAAGTAATCTAAGTTTATTTTATAGTATTTATATTCTTTAAGGGACTACATACTCTCTCTAATAGTATTATTCTAGATAATTATAGGGCTCTCTATATTATTAATAATAAGAAAAAGCTAGTTTCTAGTATCTTTATATACTTATATAATAATAAGGTAATTAAGGTTAGTAGTATAAGTATACTAATTATTAGGAGGGGTACTTAGATTATTTAGGATATATTTAAAGATACCTTAACAGGTAAAAAGAGCACTCTAACCTTAAATAATATTACTATTATTAAAAATATATATACTAATATTATCTTAGAAGCACTCCTCTTTAAGATAGGTATCTAGTATAATAGCTATAACTACTTTCTATAGTTTAGTAAGCTAGATAAATCTACTTATATAAAGCAGCTACTATATAAGAGTAATCTAGTCTTTTTTAAATATAACCCTATCTCTGTCTGCTTACCTAGTCTAAGTATTTCTATAAGTAGTATAGATATTATAGCCCTCTTAAATAACTAGAAGCTAATATACCCCTTATACTACTATATAGCTAAAAGGTTTAATAATATATAACTATAACACCTTTAAGCTAGTTATCTAAGCTAGAGTGCTCTTAAATACCTTATATATAATACTTAGAGGGTGAGAATTAAGACTCTATTATATATTTAATATAAATTCTATACTTAAATATATACTAAGTAAGTTATCTTATATAGTATATCTGAGGCTAGATCTCTCTATTTCTACTACTATATAGCTTAGAACCTCTTTAACTACTAAAAGCTTAGCAGACTATATACCTAGATACTCCTTATTAAGGATAAATATAATAGAAGACTCTTTAAAATTCCCTTAGTCTTAAAAGAGCATAATAAAATATTTAAGGTGCTCTAGATATTTAAATACTAGATATAAAGATAGTAGAAACTTACTATCTATAAGATCTACTATAATATTAAGTATACTATTATTACTATATAAGGCTTTACTTAGTATAAATAATAGATAGAGAAGCTTAGAATTAATCTTAAGCTTCTACTAGTAAACACTAAGAAGCTTATAGATAGCAGAGAGTATACTAGCTTAGAAATTATCCTAAAAGTGCTTATAATACTAACTACTACTTACTTATCTAAGTATTTTATCTTAAAGGCTTGGAGAGTTATAGTCTTTATCTTTAATATTAGCCTATATATTATAAATAACTAGCAAAGCCCTATTTAGATAGAACTTAAATAGTTCTAGAACTACTTCTAATAATAGTAACTAGACTTTATACTTACTATGCACTAAAACCTATGCTTATACTAGAGAGGTTTATATATCTATAGCTGCAGAGCTTACCCCCTTAAAGGAAGTTATATAAAAGATATTAGGAGATACTATTATAAGGTTAACTCTAGGGCTTATCTTAGATATCTTATAGAATATATACTAGAAATATATAATCTATACTAGATCTAGGTTTCTATGCTTAACTAGATTATTATTATATATAATATATACTTTAATAAGTTAAAATTCTACTTTCTAGATAATAAAAAGGAGGCTATAGATATCTAGAGCACCTAGATAATTATTAATAAGGTTAAAATATCTATTAAATCCTCTAATATAGTTTTTGAAATCTCAGAGGTGCTTAATAAAGTAAATAGTAACCTTATAATAAATAAATAAACTACTAACAGGCTTAAGTTCTCTATACTAGCTGCTTTTTATATTTTAGAAGCACCTCACACTACTACTATAATATAGCTTAAGGGTATACTAGCTAGAATATAGAGAGAACTGCTTATTTCTAAATAAACTTCTAATTCTAAAAGCATACTAGGATTAAGTTTAGACACTTCTATAATACTAGAGCTCTACTCTAAAACATAATATGCTATTACTAAGAATATAAACCTATATTTACCTATTTTAAATACTTAAAAACTAGCTACTTAAGTGTCTATAAAAGAGGAGAGCTTATAGCAATCTAGATAAGACTCCTCTTTAGTAGCTAAAATAGATTCCTAACCTACCTATTATTAATACTAATAGATTAACTATAAGCTTCTAATATAATAGAGTATTAGAGAGTAATATCTAAGAGTTCTTATAACTCTTTATTTAAAAAAAAGCTTACTAAATAACTACTAGAATACTTTCTTTATAACCTTTATACCTAATTAGTATAAAGCTATTATAGAAAGCACTCTTAGATATAAGACTCTATACTCTATTATTATAATATATTTATAGAATAACTCTAAGATATATCTAAATACTAAGTAGAAGATAATATACTTTATAGAAAACCTCTTAAAGCCTCTAAGTAACTATTTTAAAGCTAGAAAGCTAAGAGAGCTACTCTAAGATATATTTTAAAAAGCTATAAATAAGAAAATTAATAAACGTATAGCTAAGAAAACCTAGTATATTATTAACTAGTCTAAGATATACTTAAAGCCTCTTTCCTTAAAGTGAATATATATCTATAAGTTCTAAGATAACTACCTTAATATCTATAAAGTATAAATCTATATATAAGGGGATATATAAGACACCTCCTCTCTTAGCTTAATCTATATTACTATAGTTATAGCTTAAAGCTTATATATAGTAGTAGTAATTATAGTCTAGTTTAACTATAAAATACTCTAATTTAATATTATTAATATATTCCTAAATATAGATATTAATCTAGATAGAGAGCTAGTTACCTGCTATTTTTTAGATAGCTTTAAGTAAGCTAGTAAAGTTATAGAGCTTAATAGAGCTCTATATAGCTTAAAGGATATACCTCTTCTATAATATAAGGAATTTTCTGTGGCTTTATATAAGCTTAGACTCTCTCTATATAATAAGGAGCTCTGTCTTTTTTAAGATAAGTACTATAAGGTTCTACTCCTATTCTATATTAATAATATCCTTATTTTATTCTATTAAAACTATACTTCTAAAGCTTAGAAGCTTATATAAGAGATTAAGAAACTATATAAACTATATAAACTAGGCTCTGTTAAATAGTATCTTAGAATATATATTATATAAGACTAAGCAGCTAAAAAGATTTACCTGGTTTATAACTAGTATATTAAAACTATTATAGAGCACTTTAGCCTCTATAATAGTATTGCTCTAAATACTCTTATATTAGTTACTAAGCTTATAAAGAATCCTAGTAAGGCTATTATTATAGAAGTTAAGGACTACTAATTACTTATTAGAAGTATCCTATATATAGTAATAATAATATACCTTAAAGTAGCCTTTGCTATAGTATAACTCTCCTACTTCCTTATAAATCTAAGCATATAGCACTTTGCTATAGTAAGGTAGTATATATAGTATCTCTATTTAACTTACTACTTTATAATCTGCTATAGTAGCTTAGGGAGTAATAAAGAGACTCTCTTACTACTAATTATTAGTAATACTTTATTTATTAATAATAAAGAAATATATAGGTTATTATAAGGCTATATAATAATACTCTTTAAAGGTATAATTTAGTAGAAAGCAGCTTATTAAGTAATAGTTATAATATTAATAACTAAAACAGAGCTTCTAAGCCTTAAATATACTACTAAAGAGATAATAGCCCTTTAAAGGCTATACTATAACCTTACTTTAAAGCTTAGAGATATTTAGAAAGTCTATTATAATAATTAGTAGACTATATAACTAGTAGTTAGAGAGGGAGAGTGTATTTTAATCCACTTATAGTATATTAATATTTAAAATATATAGCTATACTAAGAGTATATAAAGGGCACTTTTAAAGTGTTCTATATACCTATAAATAAGATACTAGCAAATAGGCTTATAAAAAGCCTCTTCTAAGCTAAGTTTAAATACTTTTAAGTACTACTAAACCTAGCAGATACTTACTATATTATTATAATAAAGGGGAAGCAAGTTTAAGAGTATAGAATAAAGCTTTATTAGGCTTAAAGGCTAGTAGATATTATTTATAGAGCTATAGCCTCCCTATATATAATAGCTAGGTAGAAAAGCAATTCTTATAGGTATACTAGCCCTAGGCATACTAGCCCTATACCTCCCTAAATACTAATAAGTAAAGGGTATTAATACCTAAAGGTATATATTTAATAATAGGAGCGCTTCTTAGTATAGATAGCTATAATAAGGCAGTTAATAAAGCTATTAGCTATATTAGTAGGTAGCTTATAGAGAACTAAAAGGCTTATTAAGCAATTATACATACTAGTAATAGTATTACTAAAAAGAGTAGTAGCTATAAAAACCTGCTAAAAAGAGCTAGCTAAAGCTAGCTCTCCTATAGCAGCCTCTAGGTATATAATAACCTAGAGCTTCTCCTCCTCCTCCTACTCCTTCTCCTCCTCCTTCTTCTTCTCCTTCTTCTCTTTAAGGATAGCCTAGAAAACCTAGCACTAATAGGTAAAAGCCTAGATAGATAAGTTAGCACTATACTAAATTATCTTATATATATCTATATATAAGCATAGAATACTTATAACTTAGTTATTACTATTATAAGCCTTATAGTAGCACTTATAGAGTATAATAGTAATAGTAGGGAGGGGTTAGTAGCTATAGCTAGCTAGATAGTAGTAATAGCACTTACTAATACTATATAAGTAGTAACTAGAGCTCTTATCTATAAGTAGTAAGTATATATAGCTATAATATAGGTGCTCTATTAGCTTACTAGCTCCCTCTAAGATAGTAGAGGAAGTATAGGGCTTCTTAGTAGAGCCTAGAGTCTTCTTACTAATAGTAGGGTTAGTTTTCTTCTTTAATATACTATAATATATATTAGCTATAATCTTTGCCTCTTTGAGCTTATACTTAGGCTTCTCTAAACTATTATTAATATCTCTAGACTATATAGAAGTAATATTATAAATATACTAATAGGCTTCTCCTTATCCTTATTCTCTTTCTCTTTAATAGAGAGGGTATACTTATACTTACTTATAGGCTTCTTTTTAGAGGCTTTAGCCTCCTCTATTAGAAGAATATAGTTAGCTTCTATAATATTAAAAGGCTCTGCTAGATAGTAATAGTTACTAGAGAAGCTATAGAATAGTAAAATAAAAAACTTATACTTATTACTCTTATTATTCTTAGCTTCCTTTTACTTAGTAAGAGTAGCTAGCTGCTCCTGCTCTGCTTTTTTCTTAGCCTTATAGGTTACCTTAGCCTTAGTAATATAGTTAGTAACTAGTATTATAGATTATTTACACTTAGAAGCTATTTTTAATAATAGTATTAATAGGTATAGATAGTTCTATATAAAGATAAGTGTTAGTAATAGTTAATAATATATATAATAATTTTTATATATATATAAAGAGTTAACTTATAATTATTATAGTGTTCTAAGTAGAAAAAGGAGGAAAAATTAAGGTAGAGGGTAGTATAAGTAATAACTATACCTGCCTAGCTACTTTTATAGATAGTTAAGTGCTACTAATAGGATTCTGCTACTTACCTAAATTATATTACTATTATTTAAGTTATATATTACTTATTTATACTCTTTAAAGCACTTATAAGGGATATTTTTATTTATTTTACATCTTTAAGGCTATTTATAATACTGCTTTATCTCTTTTATATATATTTAAAAATAGTTATAGCTATATATAATAGTAGATTGCTATATTAGTGATACTTGCTATATAGCTAGGGGGTATATTATAATATAGTTTATAGCACTCTTAGCCTTATAAGGCTGTAGTAGCTGTGTGCTGTAGTGTGTGATTATATAATTACATACTATAGACTATTTCACTGCGCTTTCTGTGTGCACTAATCTATAGCTAAGATAGTTGCTCCTTATAACTTGCTCTCACCCCTATCTATAGCTTGTGATAGAAGTATAGTTTTAATAGAATAAAATAAGGATATTATTAATATAAAACAGAACTAGAACCTTATAGTACTTATCTTAAAAAAGGCAGAGCTTCTTATTATAGAAAGAGAGTCTAAGCTTATTTAAAGCTATAGAGAATTCCTTATACTATAGAAGAGGTATATCTTTTAAGCTCTATTAAGCTTTATAACTTTACTAACCTATTTAAAACTATTTAGAAAGTAGTAGATAACTAGCTCTCTATCTAGATTAATATCTATATTTAGAAATATATTAATAATATTAAATTAGAGTATTTTATAGTTAAACTAGGCTATAATTACTACTACTATATATAAGCTTTAAGCTATAAGCATAGTAGTATAGATTAAGTTATAAGAGGAGATATTCTATATATCTTCTTATATATAGATTTATACTTTATAGATATTAAGGTAGTTATCTTAAAACTTATAGATATATACTTACTTTAAGAAAAGAGGCTTTAAGTATATTTTAGACTAGTTAATAATAAACTAGGTCTCCTTAGCTATAAGCTTATTAATTTCTCTTAGTGAGGTAGCTCGCTTACGTAATCATATTACGTAATAGGAATATTATATAATATAGCTTAGGTAATTAAGGAGGTATTAAAATAGGTATTATTTCGGCTTATTCACTAGTAACTAGCTAGGTAGGAGAGAGAGGAGTTATTTATACTTATTCTAGCCCTTCTAGAGGCTTCTATTACGTAATTACTTACGCAATAGCTTACGCAGTAGATTGCGTAGATATTTAGCCTATT
>JAVHLV010000231.1:0-106834 GCA_036785495.1 Colletotrichum neosansevieriae | reverse complement strand
TAGATATTATATTATATAGTTATAGATATATATTAAGTTTATAATAACTCTATACTATATTTACTATAGATATATATTAAGTTTATAATAATTCTATATAGATATTTAATAGGTATATATTAAGTTTATAATAACCCTATTATACTATAACTTTTACTAAATATATACTAAAGAGGTGCTAAAAATAATAATAATTAATAGATATATATTAAGTTTATAATAACCCTATTATATTATAATAACTTTTACTAAATAAGCACTAAAATAATGCTAAAATAAGTAGTATTTAGATATTTAGATAATTAGATTAAATTATTATAGAATATCATTTAAATAAGCCTATAGCTAAGCCTATAAGAGCTAATTTAAGCCTTAGAGACTAAGGCCTTAGAGAGGGGGGCAATTATAAGGGTATTAGTAAGCAGCACTAAATGTGCGCTAAACCCTCACAGAACCCTCACACGCACACTTTAAAAGGGGCTTCCACACTATTAGAGAAGAAGCTAAGTTATACTCAATACACCACTATATACCTATTATTGCGCAAAGTCGTTATTCTTCCCTGGTCTAGGCCTTCAGCCATACTCATACCCTCACAGATAGGTGCACCGGCACGATTACCCGCCAGCGCCATTTGCAAAAGAGCACTTCAGGGTTGAGGGCTGGATGCCTTCCACCCTAATAAGGTGCCATGCCCATATGGATGGATACCTATCTTGTAGAGTCCAAGGTGACTTTGGTTTGTCAAAAGTCAGTTGAGACGACTCCGGGAGAGGGACGCAGAAAAGCGGATGGAGGGGAAAGGAAGGGTAGGTAGGCAACCGCGGCTGCCAGAACCCTGGCATGGCACACTACATCATATATTTTTTCCTGTCTCGTCCGACTCCATTCACCGCATCCGAACGCCTTCTAACTGACGTTATTATTTGAAGCCTCGCTTGAGGGTGCTTGCTCGGACATGATGTCTGTCTGCCTTTCCCCAATCGTTGCCTCAGGTAGGTAAGTTACCTCAGCATACATTCCAATGTTCATCTTACAAAAGCCACAGGAGGGAAATTCGGTTCAACGCCGCTGCCGCCAACACCAGCCACAGGGCTCCTCGCCAGCCCTCCTCGGTATCCCGCTGCGGGCTCTTTTCCTCTTTGGACCCTGTCTGCTTTTTTTATATGATCGACTTTCCCGATGGTCTCGTGCAAGAGTTGGACATGGAGGGGAGGGTGAGGGCGTTCCGTCTTACATAATCTGCTAAAACAAAGAGCCCAGCTCGTCAAAACGTACTCCGACTACAGTGAAATGGAGGAAATGCCCATAGATACTTAGTCATCACAGACACCTTGTGTGACCGAGGAAAAACAATTAGGTACCTACCTACATCCATTTTGGGGAATCCCATCAAGACGGATGAATTTTTTCACGACTTCATCGCTCGGGCTCGACTCATTACACGTGTGTTCCTCCACTAGACCAGCCAACGTGGAATTGTTGTCAATGCTTCAGTGCGCCGTCGTCGGCGAACCGTTTTATTTTTTCCCTTCCAGCAAACCGCTGGAATAAGTTCAAGATAGGACGGAACGGGGGTCGGGAAAGCTATTGGGTAATTTCTCTGAGGATCCTCCTCATACTCCTCCTCCCTCCTCGGGGACGGGACTAAACGTTGCGGGAATCCGCAACGACGCTGGCCGGCCGGCCGGCCGGTTTCTCCCACAACCCTACACGCCTCGGCAAACAGACCCCCCCCCCCCCCCCCGGCGGGCGTCGGTGTCGTTGTCGTTGTCGCAATCACTGGACACACTGGACATTTCCCATGCCGTCTGAACCCTTGGAGAGTTGGGCTGACTCGCCCTTCTCTTTCGGAACTTTCCAAGGCACTCACCGCCGCCGCCGGCGGCTCAAATCCCGATCGCCCTCGCTTGCCCCGATATGCATCTAGCCCGTCTGTATTCTCATTTTGCGGCTGCAGAGAATCGAACCGCGACCAAGTTCAGGAAAAAAAAAAAGGGGGGGGGGGGGGGTTGAGAAACCTAGAAGATCTGCCGAGACAGGTGCATCTTCTTCACGAATAAGAAACACTTGGTTATGTGTCTGCTCGACTTGCCCGTCTATTCCCCCTAAAAATCCTTCTCGAATCCTTAAGGGGGTCTAGAAGCTGGGGCCGGCCGTCGATCATTCCGGGGGGCCGGGTCCCCTGGACCCCCAACCAACCCAGAAGGAAGGAAACGAAAGAAAGAAAAGCTGCCAGACGCGCTACTTCAAGGGGAAACTGCGCACGGGTTGCTTCGAAAGAGCCCGATTTTCGACCACGCATTACAATCGCATAGACCTTCGCTATTGGTGGTTGTTAGAAAAATTACAGGACGCCGCTCTGTACAAACATCTGTGTTCGGAGCCAGCTCCGCTTCGTTGCGATTATCTCGCCAAGGAAGACAGCCGTCATGCCAGAGCTCAAAAAGCTCTGTTTTTTTTTCTTCGAAATTGATACCAATCGCGGCATGGATTTGGCCAAATACTGCGGTTAAATTCTTCGCTGGTACTACCAAAGTCGTGATGAAAACCTCCAAGACGCCGCTGACAGTCCAAGCTTCTTCTTACACATTTCGATACACTCCCGCCGTCATACAAAATATACAGATGTACGTAAGTCAGCCAGACATCCAGGCCGCCGCTCTTCTCGCTCCAAACGTCGTCGCCAAACGCAAGCCGCTGGAGCCCATGGGGAAGTAGCTGACCAGGTACCACACCAAGCAAGCCAGTTGGATAAGGGCTGAGATCAAAGTCAGGAAAGTGCTGTGAAGCTTCCGTGGGTCGTTAGCAATCTAGACAATTCGAGTTCGCGCTAAAGACTTACACCGAGAGCAAAGTAGAGCGACAACGAGAGTGATCCAAAGTAAGCCGCGGTGAATGGGAGACGAGGACCGGAGATAAGGTGCCGCGCGTAAGCCATAGGGCCCATGACGGCCGCGAAGGACGCAAGGAACAGGAGGGAGCCCAGAGTCCATCTGCGAAGAGCAATATGGATTAGCAAACACTGCAGTTGTCTGAATGAAATACCCCAATAATGTCCCAATTTCGTTGAAGCACTAGTCACACCGTCCCGTCACCGGATGAGGTGTTCACGACTAGCTCGCCATGCGAGATCATCTGGCATAGAAGACGGGTAGATGCAGAAAAGCAGAACCCCCGGTATACCCAGCCACCTTTCGTCGATCTGCCGCGCCGGCAACGAGGCAGTCACATAGGCCGCTTTTGGGGGACGGGGCAGGAGCGAAGGCAACGAGGGAAAGGGATGGAAACTCACAGAATGACGAACTTGCGCGGTCGCAGGGACAGTACTGGGAACAAGGCGAAGCAGATGACGAAGCAAGCCAGGGCGCCCAGATTGCAGGCACCAAAGATGAGCAAGCGGTCCCATCGACTCACTAGAAAACCAATACTACGTCAGCGTGGCTGATGCAAAGTAGAAGAGGCGGACTCTACACCACCATCGAGCAGCCGCTTGCTCACATGGCAAAACGAGACACGACAACCCGGCTAGAGCTCTACCAGCTGCAGGGAGTTGGGCTTGGAGCTCGAGCTCAAGCTCAAGTTCAAGCTCCTTTTCGGGAGAGGTTCGACGGGAAGTGCGCTGAGGAGCTATGACTCACGCGTAGCGAAACCCTCCTCCTCTTCTCTTCTGTTGGCAGCGGGCAAGGGCGCGCCGGCTCCCTCGGTCGTTGGAAGTTGGATGTAGCTGTTGTTTCCGAACGGGTTGAATGACTTGATGGACGACAGCAGGCCATTCTGCTGAGAGGTGTTGACGGGCACATCCTGATCACGTCGCGACCAGCCCAAAGAATTGATGGAGTCTCTGAACGAACTGGAAGCCATATTTTGACTTAGTGCTCGAAGGTCTCAACAAGCAACTATGACGTAGGCGATGCAGAAAACGACCGCTTGTTCAGTCTCAGATGAATCGGGAGGTGGGCGTAGAAAGGCGGAGCGCTACTTTGTTTTCGTAAAATGCCTAGTCAAGTGACGGCTTTTGCGAATATCGGAAACCGGTCGGAGGCGATCGTTTCGAGAAAGGGATGTGATTGGGCAAAGGTATGTGTCGGGGACGTCTCCGCTGCTGTTGGGGGAGCACGGGAGTAAATAGCTGGCGTAGCGCGGCAGATGGACGTTAGGAAGCGGGTGTCGACAAGCTACTCTACCTTATAGCCAAGACGGTCAGCTTTAGTTGATATACAGGGCCATCACGAAAAGGGGGGTCGGAGGGCGCGTACTCAGTGACCACCTGTTAGATCCGTGATGCGACGTACCTTAGGTAGGCAGTTTGTTGAGGGAGGTAGTGTCCACGCGTATCGCACCGCGTCGTCGCAACGTTAGTCGAGGGCGAAGCCGACCGGGGGACTCGACAGTGAGATGGAAAGAGTGAAAGAAGGAGGGGGGCAAGTTGGAACAGAGATGGATGGGAGGGTGGCCTAAGGCAGATACTACACAAGGACAAGAGGTTGGCGGAGGATGGATGGGCTGCCCGGTGAGCAGTTGACAAGGCAGCTGAAGGTGAGCTTGGGATGTCTGAGACTGGAGCGGCAGGCGGATGGAGTGAGGTTGGATTGCGGTCGGAGGCAGACCAATCACGACTGACAGCCTTCCGCAACCTGAGTGCTTACGTTTGGGGGGTACGTGCCCGGGCCCTTAGACGTTATCGGCTCGGTTCTCGGTGAAGGTGGGTCTTCAGGCCTTCCAAATACCCTAATCCACACCACATGATTGGCGACGACGGGGGCCACCCCCAGGTCGACCTCCCAATGACACTTGCGTACCTCACACCTGCGAAGAAGCACCGTCATGCTACTGGGGCAGGCAGGCCCAATCACTCCAGAGCATCTTGAGTTTGCGGGTATACTCTGCCGCCAGCATACATTACACTCCAACTGTATACTACATAACGCGTAGCCGTGCATGAGAGTGGAGGTGAAGAAGGCATACGAGGACGGCATCCAGTCAGAGGCGTGTAAGGAAGACATCTGGGTCTCTGCCAAGGGCGATTACCCGGAGACGGTAGAGACCTGGTTGCGTCGCTTCAGGAAAACGAGGAGAGTATGATTGATTTCCGCCGCCATCTCAACCCTGGTCGTTTTGAGGCAGGTAGATACTGATCCCCAAGTCATGAGCGTCGCCTTCTCTCACGTTACACTTCTGTGACAAAGCTCGATAGCGTGCTCTGCCGCGAGGCAACCTATCCATTGTCCAAGTATTCCTTGAGGTGTGAGTGGGCATGTGCTACCCAACCCACCATGCTCAAGATATCAACACACAAAAGAGACGACATCCGTACGGCGGCGGGTCTCATTCCCTCTTGGTGGAGGGCGGAAACGGGCGGAAGGGAGACCAAGAAGAGCAAACCGAGGCGGTGAAGATTTGTGTTGCCGTTGCGCCTGTTCCAGATCGTTCAAGACTCTCTTCGACTTTGTAAATTGTACCTTGTGGAACCAAGGTCAAATCTGCTAGATTTAGGATAACATTATCTCTTGCCAACGAAGACGTCGACAACGCGGACCGCACTCTTTCCACATCGTCCAACCAGCGCTCAGTTCTGGCTTGCATGCCATGGGTAAGGTGTTCTCACGCCGAGAAAACTGGGTTTGAAAGGGCAATGCAAATGAGACAGAATCCCATATTTGAGCTCAGGGCATTTTGAGGCTTCTATGCCCCCCCCACCCCGGGTTCCTGGCCGACGAGTTTTGGAGGTATGGGGTTAGCCCCGTTTGAATCCGTTCGTGATGTGCTTGTTGATGGGTATGCCAGACAAGTTGCAAGTGCATGACCACTTAGTTTTGGTCGATCGTTAAGCAGGTCCCGATGAGCGTCGCGAGTCGTCGCGGCCGGCGCGGGTCCAGTTGGTCTATCAGTGTCTTAGTCTGACTGTTTGGAAGCGTCACGGGGTTCGGCCGCTGCCCTCCCTCTTCGTCTGCCGGGTGCCCTCCATCAAGTCCCGACTCCGCCTGAGTGGCCTTCAGAGACAGCAGAGAGGCAGCGAAAACGTACCGACGAGAGACGGTAGAGGGTGCCAACCCCGGAATATGGGACGAGTCAGAAGATGCAGGTTAAGTGACATGCCTCGACCAGATGATGTAGTGGCTATTAGTAGAAATAGGCGACGATATAAATGCTAGCGCGTTTCCCTTTGCGACGGAGGGAAAAGAAGAGGAAAGAAGACAATCATCGATCAAGCAAAGCAAAGAAGCTTCTGCGAAGTGCAAATTGCGCCGAAACGAAGGTTCAAGAGGAGGTATGTAAACACCGTGGTCGGTTGGTGACAGAAAGGCGAGGGAGTGAGTGGTTGATGTTGACAAGAAGCAATAGAAACACCAAATCCACTGGACTTGGACTCACCGACGCACATATGACCACAATATCCTGCTGAGCCCCGAGAGATTGACACCGTACGCGGAGAAAGCATCAGCAACAATAAGAGAAGTGCTGGACCAGGATCGCCAAACCAAGGGAGGGAGAAGAAACCTGAATTGGGACTTGACAGGACAAGACTCTACTCTCTGGAGAGGCGTTTGCAGTTACACGGTTGGTCTCCGGAAGTTGTGGGAAACTCGGCATCATCCAGACCCAGGCCCAGGGCCCACTGACAGTGAGTAAGTGAGGCATCGCGGATACGCTGTATACAACTCAGCTTCAAAGGAAGCCCCGTCCGTTGCGCAACTTCATCCCGCCGGGTCCGAGGCCCCTGCTTGTTCTCATTGATTCTTGGAGCCATCGCTCCGGCATCCCGGCATTTTCTCCACCGCCAGCCAGAAACCGCCGCGGCGCCGCCGGGCATTTTGCTCCAGAATCACCCAGAAAAAAACAAACTCAATTTTCGCGCCGGCTTCTGCCACCTCGCTGGCTTAAGTCGCTACCTACCATACCTCCCTCGTATACCCCACGATACTAGTTGAGGTGTCTGTCCATCTGGCTACCCTAACTTACCTTCACCTCCCCTCACCTTGCCTTACCTTACGCCACCGCTGTTCGCTGTTCGTTGATCATCATCATCGTCCTGCGCATACCACAAATTCAAATCCGAATCCAATACCAAGCAACAGCTTGTGAGACACAGCTCAGATAGGGCAAACAACAACCGGCAGGGATCACCGCGCTTCGCATCTCCGACCCGGATTCCGACCCCGATCTGAACCCCATCCATTCCATCAAACCCCCCCGGGGAGGATACCTTACCTCACGGCACCTACCACTTTGAAGAGGACACCAAGCAGCCCTCACTGCACGTCAAACCCGCTGTCGGCGTGTAAGTGCGATATTCCAACCCCCCCCAGATATTCTCTGTGCTCTGGGCTCCAACTCAAGGTCAGTCTGTTCTTTTCCTGTATACTTGAATTGTACACAGTCTGTTTGCCTGCGTCGTTGGATCCTTTAGCTTCCTGCTCTTGCCCTAGGCGTGGCCGGTATTAGGGTGAGGTAGCTGGCGAATCCCATCACATCCCTACCCAGTCCATGCCATCCATCCCTCTCCTTCGTTTTCCCACCGTCACGACTCAGCCTCATAGCCGCTTCTTCCGCCGCCATATACTGCATTTTGCAATCTGGTTCAGCTGTTGTATGCGTTTGAGTCACTACAAACTTCCTCCCCCCCCCCCGGCTCTGTCTCTGTTCCTCAAATCTCGACCTCTTCACACCTGATATCTGACTGGTTAAAAGACTTACGGTCAGTATCGACTCGGTCGCACGTTCCGCTTTGCTGCCCGCGCATCAAGACCGTCTCGTCCTAAAAAAGGGTACGTCGCACAACCTTCACGATCTTCAGTGTCTGGGGAGTTGAGGGGCGGTACTCTCTGCACATGGGGAGACAGAGGAGAGACACCGGCGACCATTCCAACAAGCCTACCTGCCTGCCTAGCTTCTCTTCTTGGCTTATCCCTGACCCGTCCGAACCGGCGACCTTTTCTCAACCAACCCACCGGTCGTGCTCAGTTTCCATCGTCATAAGTCTGCACTGCAGTACACTCTCCCGCTTTCTTCTTACCACCATCACCTCGACGTGCTAATCCACCTCTTCTGGTTCTCAGCACCGTCCTAAGCATCGGCGCCAGCTAAAGGTGCCCATACAACACCAATACCACTTACCAATACCTACCAACACCAACACCAACACCAACACCACTACCACTACCAGCACACCATCTTTCTCCCCTCGCCTCTTCCGCCTGTGCGACATTGAACGGCAGCCGAGCCAAAGCGTTTCCTCACCACGCAAGGAGCACAACCGCCGTGCACCTACATTACATTATTACCCACCACCCACAAATCTCGTGCGGTAAGTCAAGTCAGCAATACGTAGTGCAGTGCGTTGCGTTGCGTTGCGTTGCGTGCGTCGCGGTGCTTTCATACCTACCTACCTAATCTTTTGGTCTGGCTCGACTCGTTGTCCCGTCCAGTCCCTGCCCCCTCACTGCCAACCCCGGACTGAGCTTGTCATACCTTAACACACCCTACTTTCTTGTCCTCCCGAGCTCCAAGACCCGAGACCTGAGCCCCCGGCCCCAAGCCCCAAGTCTTCCGTACTGGACCCCAAGTCTAAACCCTTTCGCGACCCCTTGTCTTCGAGCCTGGATCACCCAAGGCCAGTTCCATTTTCCATTCCACATTCCAGCAAGAAAGTCGTACCCTCCCTTGCTGGTATAGACCGCCCCGGCTGAGACCTGGAGCTCTGGAGTCCTGCATAGAGAAAAAGAGAAAGAGAGACAGAAACGAAGAGAGAAAGCGTGGTGCCCCATTCCCCCTCACCCCATCTCTCACGCCCGCCCCCAGTCGAAGGTACCTTTGACCTGCCCAAGTACCTACCCCTCGCTCTCTCCATCCATTGCCCGCCCGCCCTTCCTCGGCGTCGGTGCACATCGTACATTACTTGACACTACACACGTCCATCATCCAACAGAAAATCCTGGGCTAACTAATTATTCGCCAGCCCAGCCCAGCCCAGCCCCGAGGCACCTACACCAACTCTCGTCCCCGACACCGCATTTCTATCGCAACAAAAAAGACGAGTCAACTCTCCCTCCTCTTCGCACACCTCTGTCTCCCTCCAAGACCGATAACCAACACTTGTCTCTTTTTATTTGCCCTGTTTCACTCGCCGAATAGGCAGCGATCACCTTTACACCTCTTGACGCCGGTTGCGACAGAACGACTGAGCGTAAGCGTGAGCGAGAGCGACGACACCACTCCGTCGCCTCTTTCGCTTACATTTCACCTTCGCACCCAAATCACCCACAGTACCGACGCAACTTTGCCTTATTTAGGTCGCAGTCCCCGCAGCTTCCATAACACCGCATTGGATGCCTGTGTAACAAAACCTGCTGTCGACTGTCAACATCACATATTTCCGACCGTTTTCCTGCTACCTAGTCGGTGAGTCAGTCACTTCCACTTCTGCCTCGGTCGCGCCTCCTCTTGCCTACTCCGCTTGCCTCGGTGGCGTTCGGGGCTGTCCAGTGTCTGTGTGGAGAACATCTGCATGTCCAACCGCCAGCTTGTGTCTGTCCGACAGCAAGCGGAAGACGGCTACCTGCGCACTTGCGCAAGCCGACATACGCCTCTTCTCTTTCGCAATAATAGCCCGCATTGCTGACTGTATATTCCTTCCCAGCTACCGAGTCGACCTTGGTGTTATCCGACTTGACAGAGCTCTGTAGCTCCAAACCGCCACACCCTTTTTCGACTAAACAGGCGGTGTGAGCAACCACTGGGTCCGCGAGGCCTCCAGCAGTCGCGGGACCGACACACCTGATTTCACGACAACTTTACTTTCTCGCTTGCAGCGATCACAATCTCGAGATGGCACAACACGGCTTCGGCCAGTTCAACGGTGGCCATGGCGGCGGTGGAAGCATCGACCCCAACGACTTGGCCATGGGAGGGAACTTCGCCTCGTCCTACTCCAACAACTTTAACTCAAACTCCGCGAGCAACTCGAATGGATTCTCTAGTGGCAACGCTCTATTCGGTGACGATGAGCTTCTCGACGGCCTCGGCAGCCCGACTGAGCAGCCAAGCATGCACGGCCACGGACAGGACTTCAGCGGGATGTCAGACATGAACAGTATGGGCGGCTTCAACCAGACCATCCACGGCTCCTACCACGGCATGGATCAGAATCACGTCAACGGCTACTCCAATACTCCTGATGGAGACCCGATCCAGAGCCCATTCGTCCACAGCTTCAACAACTCCCAATTTCGTCAGCTGCACAACACCCACTCTCTCGGTAACTCGTTGGCATCACCCATTTCCTATTCGGGCTCGCCTTTGGCTGGCTCTGACATGAACCAAGAGACTGCCGATGCCAGCTACCTCAACGCCAAAAACAGAGCTAGGATGGCGCAGGCGATGCAACGAAAGAGCTCCTCCAACAACAGAAGCCCGATGACTCCAAAGTCAGCCATGCATTCTGTGCCTGAGACTTCGGGTTTCCCCCCACAGTCAATCAGGACTCAAGGCATGCACGAGAAGTCGCCCTCCGCCGGAGGCCAGTGGATGGCAACGCCCACTGGGAGCATGGCCGCGTCTTACGGCTCCGGTTTCTCATCTCCGATCCAGCCTGGCTTGGCTCAGCTGAACGAGGTCATGATGAAAGGCGGTACCTCGATGCCCGCGAAGCTGGGCGTCCAACCTGGAGTGTCCTCCCAGGAAATGAAGCGGAAAAGGCGCCGCGAGTCCCATAACCTGGTCGAACGACGTCGACGAGATAACATTAATGAGAGGATTCAAGACCTCAGCAGGCTGGTGCCTGCGCATCGCCTGGAGGATGAGAAGATCCGCAAGATGATCCAAAACGGTACCCCGCTTTCCCCTACCTTGACAGGCATCTCCAACCCGTCGCAGGCCACCTCGGGCCTTGCCGGTCCTGGCGCCCGTCGCGCAGCTGGCGGCTCAACCGGTAACATCACCACCGGCCTTCCCATCGAGGACAAGGACAAGGGTCCCAACAAGGGCGATATCCTCAACGGCGCCGTGAGCTGGACGAGAGATCTGATGTGGATGTTGCATCTAAAGCTCCAACAGCAGGAAGATTTAATGAACGCTATTGCGGAACTCGGCGGCCACTTCCCATTCGAGTTGACGGAGGACGAGAAGCGCATGCAGACCGAGTTGATGGAGGCCATTTCCAAGAACGACGGACTCGGCTATTCGCGCGCAAGCGGAACTGGGCTCAGAGTGCCTCACCATACTGACTACCGCGGCGAGCCTCTCAACGGTGCGTCTAGCGCCGATGGTGTTTCCGTAAGCCCTAACGACAACGCCAACTCTGCTCTGACCAATGACTTGACGGCTGGAAATGAGTTCTGGAATGACCCAGATGACGATGATAGCGGCCCTGCTTCTCTGAACTTCAAGGAAGAGGATGAGTTCGGAATGGATCTGACACAATAGTGTTGTGACAGCCATGGACTGCTCGACTGTGTCGCCTGTGGCCGGCTGTAGGTCCACCAGCTGGACATAAAAGTCTCGTCATTTTTCTTCTCTAGTATGCATTCGCACGCGTCCACCTTGCATACATCGGTCATCAATCAGGTTTCCAGGTCATGGGTTAACGGCGTTGAGGAGATATGTGGTTACGCGGATGGGCCGGACAGGCAATAAGATGGAATTGGGCTGGCGGGAGGGGGGGGACCTTTTTCTGTGGTAGGGTTCAGGGCTTGATTTACTGGCATGTTTGTTTTCTTTCATGGGTTTTATCGAGCATTTATCCATGTACTAGGAAGTCGTGATACCTCTGGGGGTTCTTCGGATTAGGGCATTAGCAAAGGTTGTTGTCATGTGTTTTGGGCGGTTTGGCACGTCGTTTTCAGGCAGTTCATTTCCACACGTTTTCCTTACTTCTTTCAATTACTCTCTATTCTCTCTACTAATGCTCAGGTGTATTTCCATATGCCAGAACATGTTTCTTTGTCGCTTTCCACGAGTCTTGTATCTACCACCCATCCTTGGCATGAGTTCCTGATCAACGTGTTTTGGTCACCCATTTTATTTTATTTTATTTCATTTTATTTTATTTTTCGTTTTGGTTGCACAAATACAATGATACCCTCCCTCTCCTATCTTAACTACAACTATCCGCAAGTCTTTCTCTCCGTTTCCTTCCAGTTATCCACACAATGCCGCGACGACTCAACTCTTCCATACGTGCTGGATGCATCTTCATCCTTGACCGAGGCTTCTCCTCTCCATCTCGTGACCCAAAAGAGAGACAGGTACTTACTTCCAAAGCAGACGAGGCTCCTGTGAACTATGTGATTGGGACAATCAAAAGGCGAAAAACGGATCTTTCTTCTGCTACCAATGTCGTACACAAAGTAAATGTTCGCTCATGGCCGTCAACAGATTCCACGTCTCCTTGCGCTTCATGTCCTCCTGCAACGCGATCCTCTCAAGGGCCGTCTGCCCGTTGAAGTACTTCCAAAAGGTCTGCCAGGCCTGGGCGACCTTGGGGTCCTTGCGGTGGAGGCGCTTGCCGATGGCCGAGAGGTAAAGCGAGTCCTTGCCGGTGGCCTTCTTGGCGTCGAGGATGATGTAGGGCGACATGCGCGCGAGGTGCGGCGCGTCGTTGGTCGACGGGTGGTCGGTCGCGGAGGGTACGATCTTGCGCGCGTGCGCTGTCGCCTTCTCGGCCGCTTCGCGCTGCGTCTTCTCCGCGATGCGCTCCAGACGCGCCTTTTCGGCAACCTGCTCGCTCATGGTCGGCACGTGAGCGACGAAGTCGGCGCTGTCGTAGTCGTCGATGCCTGCGGCGGCGACGGAATCTTCGGTGTCGTGGTCGTTGGCTTGCGGATCATCGAGGCCTCTGCCCGGTATGATGCTACGGGGCCCGCTCTCGCTGCTGGTGCTGGGGGATGAGCCGGTGTCGTCGGCACCGGCGGCGGCCATGCGCAGCTCGTCGCTCTCGAGCTTGTGCTCGACCTCGTAGATGATCTCGGGCCAGACGACGACGTAGGCGAATGTACAGAGCTGGGTTACCCAGGCGCCGCGCATCAGCCAGGCGAGCATGGCGAAGTATGTCGGACGATGGGCCTTGCTGGGACAGAAGTGTTTGTAGGGCCGCGGGGCGTAGGACAGCTCAGCGAGGAAGTTGATCAGGGGAGGGGCGAGCGGGAAGGATCTCTGCCACTCGAGGCTGGCGCGGGGCAAGTTGCGGGTATCGCAGTTGGGGGACATGATGTAGATGTCGCGGGCGTGCAACGGGGGTATGGCGATAGCGCGACGCCAGAAGATGAAGTGCTGCGCGTATTTGCGCACTTGGCTTAGGGTCAGGGCGTTGCTTTGCCCGACTTGATAGAAGCTGCGGTGCAAGTCAGTGATGAAGGCTGGCTGCCGTACGAGAGAGGGGCTTCACTGACGACTGTGTGGGTTTCGAGAGCCGGGCGAACTCGACCATCGCGACTGTGCTAGGGTCCGGGTCTGCCTGGAGCTCTGCAATGATCTTTTTCTCGTCGCCCATGAGGAGCAATGCGAAGTTACGGTCCAGGAAGCCGGGCTCGTCGATGGTGTCTTCGCCTGTGAAGGAGTTGGCTGTCGTGAGCCAGAGACCCCTATTCTCCCTCTGTCCAATTTGGTGTAGGTCCGTGACGTAAAAGGGGACCGGAATCTGAACGGACGGAGTGATGGGCCCGGCTGCGGTGTCCAGCTGCAGGGCAGCGATCTTGTTCTGAGATACGGCCTCATAGATGTCCTGGACCGAGGCCGCCAACGATGAAGTTGCCAGGATCTCGCTCCACAAGGAGCTCATCTTTCGCTCTAGCTTATGTCAGAGCAAGTTCTCGACGAGGTTTTGGTCTACAACTCACTGTCTTCTCGGCCCTTATCTTTCAGATCAGTGATCCGTTTGGACTCTTTCCACACGAACTCGCTATGCTGTTGACAATACTTGTAGGCCTTGTTGACCTTCTTAATAATGTTCATGTACAAGGTTGCTATGAGCTCCTTGGCCTCGTGTTTCCTCGGGTGAAGGATGAAGACCAAGTTGAACATGGTCATGGAGGCCCGTTTATCATCAGCTTCCTCAGGCTTGTCTCCCTCTTTGGACTCCCCTTGAGACGCATCAGCGCCATTATGGGCTTCCTCATTTTCTTCATTCGGTTCATGTTCGACGAACACGGCCGATTCTTCTGTTCTCACAGACTTAGCCCTCTCCGGTTTCCCCTTCTTCTTTTTCTTCTTCTTCCAGCTCCCACTTTCGGGGACGTGGATGGGATAGGAGACACAGTACAGGGGATCCAGAGACAATTGAAACAGTTTCTTGTGATAGGATCTCCCTGGGGTTAAAATGCTGGCGAGATCTTTGGTAGGGAAGCCAGCCACATGCTCCCAGGGCACAATCTGGGTGCCTTCGTCGGTGATTAGGTGGTCGTCCCCGCCAGTCCAATGCTGGGATTCGTCCGCGCTGGCATCCGCGTCTAGCGATGACGCGGGCTGATTCAGACGCTCAAGCAGGATGTCGTCGTTATCGGGAGCAGAGCCGTCGGCTGGCTCGTGATTCTGAGATTGGGCATTGGGAGGTAGAACTTGTGGCGGATAGTGGAACACGAAGTTGGGGCCATCACGGGATCTGTTGATAACCAGCGCTACGGCCAAAAAATTGGACGGGCTCGGGAGCACGGGCAGCGCCATCTCGAGGAAGGATGGGGGTCACGGGCACGACAGCTCATTCCAAAGCCCAGGGCGCTTGCCAACGGTCCTCAGATGTCAATGACGAGGTGGTGCCGAGCTGGCGGGCATTATTCGTGCCCTCTACCCGGGCTGAGAGGATTGAGATTGAGAGTTGACGTTGTGAATTTTGAACAATAGGCGCTAAGATAAGTCGGTTAACCACCCTACATTCTCCGAGGCTCTTAATCCCGCGGAGGGGCGGTTTTGGGACGGGTGGTTATGGATGAGTAATATGGCGACAGGATGAAAATTCGAGGAGCTTGGTATTGCTGCCGTGCGTAGGTAACTTGTCGCCGGTCTGATATCTGGCGGTACGAGGAAGGTCGAAATCTGATGAAGTGGGTTGGGTGGTAGGATCGCCTGTGAGTGCAACTTGCAGCTGCAGCCAGCGGGCACGGACTGGGAAGTGGTGGATGCACTGGATGGTCCAAGCGCGGCAGGCTCAAGTCGGCCGACAGTACGTCTCGCTCTTAGTCTGCAGTGTGCAATATGAGTAGGGTTGAGGCTCTCAAGGTTTCGGCGGTGGACAAAAGTGGAACCCCGTCAGCTCAGCAGGCAGCTGGCCCAAGGGTCTTCTAGTGCGGGCCTAAAAGTTCCAGCCATCACATGCCTCAAACTGGAAAAGTTGTTAGTACCTGAGGTAGATCCAAGACATGCGTTCGAGTTCTGGGTGGCAAAAGGCACTAGAAGACATGCGTTCGAGTTCCTTATCCAGTACCTGTCAGAGGCTGGGCTAGGCAAGGACTGCATTCATGGAGAGACACGTTCAAGTCGGTGAGGCTTTCCAGCCGCCAATCAATCTCAATGGCGCAAAGGATTTGGTGTGCGGGACAGAGTGCATGGTCCTGGTCTGGGACCGGGACCTTGACCTCGACGATTCAACTGCGACTCTGCATGAACGCCGAGCAAGGCAAGTGTGCAGAGTACTGCGAAGTAATGTGGCCATTTCAGGTTTGCATTGAGAGCGAGAAGAGGAGACAGCTCACTCCAACGATGACGAAATAACGACATGGTAGCTCCAACTCTTGGGGTGATATTCGATCCGAGGAGGGGAACAGTATGTCCAATGACCTAACGACGATGCCGCATACAAGGGCATCTATTCGTCCTGCTGTGGGGATCCAGGCTGTTGTGGTTGTCACACTTCATGCGCGACCAGCTGCAAGGTCCTGAGAAATGGGAGCCAAGGGACTTCTTCTACCGCTGCGGAGGAGGAGGGGGAGGCAGAGGTGGAGGAGAACAAGGTCAGCATAGCATCCTAGGGCGCTTGGGGTGACATGCGTTGGAGGCAACAGTACTTTTACGCATGGCAGCCGGTGCGATGTGGCGGCGGGGAAACTGAACAAAGACCAATGTCAATCCAAGCACACAGAAGACAGCACTGCAGTAGTTCTCCCGCAAGAGAGTGAAAGCCTAGGTATACTAATAAGTGAAGGAACAAAGGGGGAGGGGCAAAAAAAAAGAGCCGAACAACCCCGTGTCTGTCTTCCGATTCCCCCAAGTCTACAGGTAGCTACAACCACGAGAATAAAAACATAGCCGCGCCCCCATGCGAGGCGCATGTCTTTCTCACGACAAACTGGGACCGACCAACAAATGCGCAGTCCTGAGTGATAATGATTGAGAAGCTCCTGCCTCTCTCTGCTTCTTCTGCAGAAGGCGTTGGGGAGCGCACTGGACTGCCCGAGATGGGGACACTAAAACCGACCTAAAAAGTCCACTTTAGACGTTCACGTCCCCGCCTGACCAGTCCCTTAGAATGAAAATGTGGCTGCGGTGGCTTTCACATGCTCTCTCTGTCTTTCATTCGCTCTCTTGCTCCTGGTCTCTCCTATTAGTTACAGATACCTGGAACTGGACCTTCTACTTCTGTGATCTATCTGCCTTAGTTGGTCTCTTTGTTACCTCGATTTGTTGACCGATGACCAAAGGAGGATAGTCAAACCGCCCACCGCCCAAAAATTTCTCAACTCAACTCAACGAGAAACTCAGCTTTTGTTAAATTACCTGGCTTAGCGACTACTTTTTTTTCGATCTCGGGCTCCGCACGAGGAAGGAAACAGGTCGTGTGCTCGGCCTAACTAGAACCGCCACAAATTCAAACAATTCCATCTCGACACGCTGGTCGATATTAATACCACCTGCTTTGTCCTTTCCCTCCAGTGTTTCTCCTACTCTCCCTTCTCCCCTTTCTACTCCATCTGCTCCATCACATCTACCTACCCACCGCCTGTCTGCCCCTCCCTCGAATACTCTCGCTCCCTTTCCATCCCTTACCCGTCGCAGACGGCTCCAATCCACCCCTATTTCGTCCTCAACCTTCAACAAACAGATCGGCGTCGCTCGATCCGGTCGATACACAAACGATAGACCGCTCGACTGTCCGGGGCCAATTTCCAAGGAATCAATTGACCTCTCGGTATTGTCTCTGCCCTTCTCGACCACCACTACCCTTTCCACCACCAACAAAACCCTTACTAGTTGCCAAAAAAAAAGTCATGACCCAAGGTGCAAGCAACGGCCACCCTAACGGGTTGGCGAATGCTCACGTCCGATTCCTCCCCTTTTCCTACGACAGCGAAGATTCTCAGCAATCCGCGACTCGTTTAATCCTGACTGTTCGACCAGACTGGAACACGGCCGACGACGAGATCGAGTTCGTGCGCTTCACCGACGGCATCACAAACACACTGCTAAAGGCAATCAACAAGAGGAAAGGTTGGTCCAAGGAGGATATAGACAGGGAAGCCATACTGCTGCGCGCCTATGGCCATGGCACCGCCGTCCTCATTGACCGCGAGCGCGAAGCACAGAACCATGAGCTGCTTATGAAGTACGGCCTCGCTCCAGAGCTTCTGGCACGATTCAAGAATGGAATGCTCTACCGCTACATTAAGGGCAGCGTCACTGCTCCCGAGGACCTGAGAAAGCCTTCCATCTACACTGCTGTCGCCAGGCGATTGGCTCAGTGGCACGCCACTGTCCCCTGCCTAACCCACCCGACGTCGTCAAACGGCCACACCAAGGAGAACCGTCCGAACGGTCAGCAAGACCAGCAGGAGATCATTGAGAATGCTGCGCCTGGGAAGCCTGTTCCGAACGTCTGGACCGTCATGCAGAAGTGGATTCTCGCACTGCCTAACGAGACTGCCGAACAGAGGGAGCGGCAAGAGACGCTCCAGCATGAGCTTGAGAGCCTAGTAGAAGAACTGAGTCAGCGATCTGGTTTGGGAGTTGACGGGGTAAGAGAACATGACCTTTGCAGATCCTTTGCAAGTATTTGGCTGATCAGCACCACTTGCAGCTCGTCTTCGCCCATTGCGACCTCCTGAGCGGCAACGTCATCGTATTACCCACGAGCTATGCCGCCACCGGCGCCAAGGACCAGGTCTCAGTAACTTTCATCGACTACGAGTACGCGACCCCGTCCCCGGCGGCCTTCGATATCGCCAACCACTTCGCCGAGTGGGGAGGTTTCGACTGCGACTACAACTTCATGCCCAGCCAAAGCCAGCGCCGCGAGTTCCTCGACGAGTACATCCGAGCTTACTTCAAGATCCTGGCCGGCGGCAAGCCGTCCAATGTAGACGTCGAGGCCGAAGTTAGAAAGCTGAACGACGAGGTCGACCTGTTCCGCGGCGTTCCCGGTTTCTACTGGGGCATCTGGGCCCTGATCCAGGCCGTCATCTCGGAGATCGACTTTGATTACGCCTCCTACGCCGAGACGCGCCTTTCCGAATACTGGGCGTGGAAGGCCGAGAGAGACGGCAGCAGGGCCGCGGCCGGCGAGGAGAAACCGCTACGCGAGAAGCGTTGGGAACAAGTGGAATAAAGCATTTTTCCTCTTTGCGCCTTACGTTTGCGTTTGCGGCAACGACGAGACAAGCTTTCCTGTCACGAGGGAACGGCTTTGATGAGTTGGCATCCACCGGTCAAAGGGAATAAGACGAAAGAAAAACACACACACATACACACACACACACACACAAGCGAAGGGAGTTTACTAGCAAGGATTTCTGTACATAAACTTCAACTGCGAAACAGAAATGGATCGAGCACGGGAGCGTAAAGCATGATATCGACACGGCCGGCGTCATTCAACATGAGAGCTTCGACGAAGGCCGGGGACGAGTCTCCATCCTCTTGAGAGGCTTTTGTTTTTCTTTTTCTTCTAGGAAACTAGACCGGGAGGAGGGGGTGTTCCTTTAATAACTAAACACCACACATCAAACCACAAGTTACCCATACCACGAACATCTCATCTCTTGTGCCAGTTTGAGCCGCAAAGCAAACTCAGACTTGCATCTCATCAACCAGCCGTGATGAAGCGACGACATATAACGCTTGCCTGTCTTAACAGACAACACGAACACTAAACTTACTCCGCCAAGAACAGTTTGAGTGTATGGAGGAAAAACAAACTCAGAATCTCCTCCAAACTGACAAAAGTAGGAGAGAGAGTGTGTGTGTGTGTTGGCTTTGCTGCCTACCTTAGCCGAAAGAGGGTCCGTCCGGACCCAATTGTTAGACCCCATCCCATGGTCCGCCTCCGCTGACGGCCGCCAGCCGTGCCGTGCGGCGTTCCTCCCCCCGCGCGCATTTACTTTGTGGAACATTTTAGAGCTAGAAGTATATATCCTTACCCCTAATAATCCAGCAGTCTCACTCTATCTCTTAGTAATTTAATATCTACTTCTTCAATACTTCAAAAACTTAGTATACTACTTATTATATAACTACTTAATTTTAGCTATACTTTTATATATTAATTATATTATATCTTTAAACTTTATTTTAATTTTTATAATTACTTAATATAATTTTTATAAAGAAATTCTATTCTTATATAACTTTATTTATTAAGAGATAGAACTATCTCTATTTTCTAACTTAAATAATATTAAGAGAGTTATTCAAGTATTATTTTTTTAATACTTAAAGTAATTTATATAATAAAAATAATAATATTAATAAAGTATAAATATTATTAAGATATCTTAATAGCTTAGTTAAAAATTAATAAAAAATATTTAAAGTTTTATTATTATACTTAAGTACTTAAAAGTTATTTTTATATCTTTAAACTACTTTTTAATATTTATAGTATCTTATAACTTATTTTAAGCTTTAAATATAAGATTTTAACTAAAATTACTATAATAACTAGTAAATACTGCTAATTTTTTATTTCTTATTAATATAGAAAAGACCCTATTATTTTTAAATATAAAGTTTCTTAAGCAAGTGCAAGAAGAATTAGGTTTATAGTTACGACGCAACCCCCCCCCCCCTTAACAAGAAGACTACAACAATTGTGCAAGAAGAATTGCCTGCCACAAGGTCAACCAGGTGGGTAAAAATTGATGGAGGATCCCATCTCTTATATCTCTCCCATCTCAAGGAAGGCAGTGTATCCATGAATCCTAGGCCAACGGCCAAAAAAGGGAACAACAAGCAGACACATGTCAAGTCTGCCCACCATTCTTCCCATCTCAGCCTCTGCACTGACCACCTCTTGGTGACGGTAAGGTATTAATCGACTAGATCTCGAGCCTGGGCCTCACTTTTCTCCTCCTTTGATCTATCAATGCCGGTGCCGGTCTAGAATTAAGGTGTCATTAGAGTTACCGGCGTAGCTGAGGTTCGATGCGCGCGGAGAGATGGAGCGGAAGCGACTTTTCACACACACACTTCTCTGCGCAAAATGGGTGCCACACCACTTCCACGTACTGAATACCCCAACCAGAATCCAACCAAGGCAAAAGCACCATCAAAGGTATTTTGCTTAGGGCTGAGTGTAATGGGCGTCGCCGTGCTGTAATATAGCAGCAGTTATATGACAGACACGTATGTAGACCTTACGCCTGGGATAACTCAGTCTCCATCGAGATCCGATGACCACGATAGCCGAGGGCCAGGTAGAGGAGCTACGCGGGAGGCAGCCGATGGTCCAAGTAGGTTGAGACGTTGGCAGAAGGAGATCGAGCAGGTTAGTAAGTTGAGGTTGACGAGGACCTCATCGACCAGGAAGCCTGGGAATGGGGCAGTGGTCCCGGCATTTCCATCCCATCCATACTGAAGTAAGCGGAGGTTTTGTTTCGAAGGCATAAGCCGCTGAGCCAACCGTGCTGCTCCAGACGCGCGTGGTGAGAGCAGATCGAAACAACGGGTGACGGCTGGCCGATGGGAAACCTCGAAGTGGAATCCGGCCCGTCTCAAAAGGTAAGATCGAGGCTGTTGATGTTTGTTTGGGTCAGTTGTCTCGGGGGCCACTTGGCGCCGGGTACAAAATCCAAAATGCGTCGCAACGCACACGAGGCTTTAACTACTTGCTGTGATGTAAGATGATCTTACTCGGTCCCAAAACCAAGGATTGGGATACTGGCTACCGGGCCAATGAGAATGGGCTCTCGAGGACGAGCAAGTGCCCCCACCGAACCTAACCGAAGCCAGAAAATGGTCTGAGGGAACTCAAATGGGGGAAGAAGTCGATTCGGAATGTACACGGTGCTGCAAACATGGGACCATGTAGCAAGAACTGGCGGCTGTCTGTCTTGTCAGCCATAGAAACGCCGGCCAGGATTCGCGTGCGAAAGATTATGTGTAGTTGGGTGTGGCACGGATAGTGACGGATGGACGGGCTCGTTCACAATGTGCTTCTTGTTCTCATCAATGCTGCTCTCGACTCAGAGGCATCCTTGGATTCCTACCCCGAAAAGCGTACTGCGTAGTATTCACGTTCTACTACTGAGGTAGCAGGACGTGGCTCTTGCGGCGCGGCGAACAAGGAACGAGCCCGCGTACCACTCCCTACATGGTATATCCATGATGCGCATGCAGTTCATGCCGCGAACATTTGAGTATTGTCGAAGTTTCCGGGCCCTTTATCATTGGCAGCCCTCCTGGTCTGACTTGGAAACCCTTCCACATTATGTAGCACTCCCCCTTTCGAGTTTCCGTATACCGCAGCCGACCTAGCAATCATCGGTCGTCCTTCGAACGAGAGTTTTCGGCTTGCCATGTAGGTTGTCGTTATGGTGTTAGATGGCCTGAGACACACGACCTCGTGTGACATGTCGAGCGACTAACGCTGGACTTCTGTCTTTTCGTCATGCTTGATCGTTTATGACTTTCTGACTTCCGTCCAAGGACACAAGAGGGTTCGAAAGAGGGGAGGGGGAGGGAAGAGCCCCGGCCAACCGCTGCTCTCAACCTCGATCTTTGGCGACCGCAAGCTAGGTCTGGCCCGACTCCATTCGCCGTGTGACTTGATGCAGGCATCGCGCACCTCTCGCTGCTTTAAGCACCGAACACTTGAGCCGAGGAGCGCTATTCGGCAACCCCCGGTCTGCTATTCGGCACCCTTCTAACTGTAATTAGCATAGTCGTCGCGGCGCGCCACAGCAGTACCGCCACGGGCTGCAAACACAACGCACGTAAACAACACACCACAACACAACGCGTAACAAGCAGCTCTGTATCACTACTTAACGTGCGTGAAAATACCTTCTAATATATACTTTTTAAGCTGAAAAATGCATTAGAAGATGTATTCCTATAGCATGTGTGCTATATAGTGATGCAGAGCTGCTTATTATGCACGTATATATGATGTTATTGCTGCGTTGCGTAAGGTAGAGGGACTTAGGCGCAGAAGTCACGTACGCGGGCGCCTGTGGCGGTACTGCTGTGGCGCGCCGCGACGACTATGCTAATTACAGTTAGAAGGGTGCCGAATAGCAGGCCGGGGGGTGCCGAATAGCGCACCTCCTTGAGCCTAGGTAGCTGTAGCTGTGGGCCCCCGACCTCGCCTGCAGCAGCTATCTGCAGGTTGTAACGGTGACTCGGCACATGCTTGTTTCTGCCGGGAATGGCCCCCATCATCGCACCACGGACTCTATGACCCACGTGGAGCATTGGCCCGTGTGGGCGTGGACGTACCTTAGATGGAGATGCAAGGCAGGGAGGGAGGGTACTACAGTACATTCTTTTGGTCGCCGCGCCACCAAGAGCGCAGCGATTCGGAGCGAGAAGAGATACTTGAGTGTAGCTTTCAGTTCAAGGTTTTGCTTAAAATCGTCACAGCAGTCAGTAACTCCTGCTAAGTTTTCATTCATCATTCGGCGTGGAAAAGACCCTTTTTTTTCGGACATAAAGGTTACCAAGCAAGAGATACTTGAGTGGCTTGTCCAACAGCCCCATTCGCATCCAGCGACGTGCTACGGTAGAGCGCGTAACTCAGAAGGGAGTGCGAATGAACAGGGCAGAAATAGTGTAATTTACTGACCAGAAAAGGACTCCCCTGCAGTTGAGTGATGCTTCAAGAACCGTCGCAGCCAGACCGGTAATCCAAAAACATGGGGAAGTTCGAACCACTGCGTGTTGGCAAGCAGACATGCCTGACAGGGGAAGCATGCCCAGGACAAACGGCCCCTGAATGAGCGATACTGGCTTCAAGATTAGTACGCAGTACTCGCAGCCCGACATTCAAGTCCTACCAACTTGAATGATTGCCGGCTGAAGCCTCGTACGAATAGGAGGGGCGGCGCGCGGTCGTTTGTGCGCTGCCAGAATGGAGGTGACAGACGTCAGCATTTGAGCGAGAAGCAGACGGACTGGCTCCAGACGAAGCCGGACGGGCCAAAGAAAAGATGGACGGAGACAACGGACAGGCATCGAGACCAAGCGCCCCGTTGGCGTGGCTCGTCTGGTGTTCCCTTCTTCCTTTCTGTAATTTGGAGACAGCAAGCGGCCGGCGGTCGGAGAGTCGGAGAAGTCGCAAGCGGCCCCACGTCGACGCCAACTCCCACGTCCAGGCTCATGGATCGACGCCATGAACGTTGGACGGAGCATGTTGGGCCCTGCTGTTTATTTCTCCATGGCCCTCAATCGTCCAAACGCATCGGTCTGCTCGCCTTTTTCTCAGCGCCTCCACTTTTCGGGGCGGGAAATAAAGCGGTAAAGACTCGAGCCGGCCACTCCCTACCGATTAGCTGAGAGGGCGCGTGCTGACGGGGCTGGAAGTCAGGCTGCGGTTGAATGAGCGATTGAGTGTGTCTGCGGCCGCTGACCACCCCCATCCAAGATCCAACGGTCATCGCTTCCCTGCAACCCGCCCTGAGGACCCCCGTCTGCAACAATTCGAATGGTGATGTAGCAGTCATCATTGGGACGGACAAAAGTCGAACTGCGAGCACGGCAGCAGCGCGTGCGGAGGTCGTCGTGAACACAGAACCACCAAGCTAACCAGCCAAGCAAGTGGCTAATGTAACGACGTGGGAAGGAAGCTGGGATGAGCCGGGGGTGTGGGATGCCGAATGACAGGGTCCGGGAGGCGTGTGCAACGCAGATACCTGCCTTGTGGCCCATGGACTGTGCGATTTCAAGGGCGGTATGGTCTCGCGACAGGTCGGTAGGGCCGAAGGAGAAGCTGATAAAAGTTAGGGCAGGATATTCGTCACTCCTTCCTACACTAAAACTATAGAAAAAGAGCAAATGCTATAAAAGTTCATTTTGAAACAAAATATATTTATAAACATAATAGTAATAATATATATTTAAAATAAGTAAGCTTAACTTAAAGTTCTTAAAATATACCTTATATTTAAATTAATATAAATTATATAATATTAATACTATTTAGTTAAATTATATATATACTTATTTTTTTAGTTATATTTATATATAATACTAATAAATATAGTTAAGCTTTTTAAATAATATCTTATTCTATATTTATTCTCTTGATAAGAGTACTTTGAAACTAATTTAATATACTTAAAGTGAGGGTGATAAATATCTTACCCCTAAAAGTTCAAGGCGTCTGGGGCCAGCTTTTGCATGGCAGGCCCTTTTTGGGGGGGGGTTTGGCTTCGCCTTGCAGTTTGAATATGTTCGTTACGAACACGGTTAATATCAAGAAGAGGCAGGCGGAAGCTAGGGCTCAGGGAAGTTGCGCAAGTTGGAGACTGTGTCAGTCGTATGTGAGAGGGGTGATAGGGACTCTCGAGGTAGCGAGTGGTCAAGGGCACCAGTGAGTCTGCTGAGAGACTGTACCAAGAAACAAGCGGCGAGGCGGACGAGGTAAAGCAAACCAGGGCACGTCTCTCTGCGTTCGAACGCGGATCGTATGCGTAGGTACGGCGATGGTACATTGAGACCCTTGGATAAACGTCGGTCGGATGACGGCCGAGCTCTCCCACAGGGCGCCGGGCGTGTTTGAGAGGGGAATTTGGGGAGGTCGTCTGTATTCTGCGTGTATTCAACCTGAGAGGAAGACCAAGACCAAGGTCGGCTGGGAGAATCAAGAAAGTACTGCGTACCCTGCAGCTTCGTTCCATCTGTTGTTACCTAGGCTCGTTGGTGCAGAGAGCAAGGCACGACATCAAGCCGCGGACAGGAGGTGATAATGGCCGGCAGGCATTTGGCGCGGCAACATGACCAACGAGACTTGCCTATGTCGCATCCGCAGCGGCCCCGGTATTCGTGGCAGCACCTCAAACTTGGGACCGAACGGCCCCCTCTTGTCAAGGATACCGATGTGCTCGAATAGGCCATGTGATGAGGTGACGGATGCAAGTTCAAGGAGGTCCCCGTGGCGAAATAAACAATTATGAAGCGGCAGAGAGAAGGGGAAGGCCAAGGCGAAGCGCGATGAAAGAAGCGACATCGCTGCAGGCATATCTCGAGGTAGCAAGTGAAGTGAAGTCGGTATCCGCAGTTCAGCTTGAGGCGAGGTGCGAGAGAGATGCCACGAGCTGGCTTCCATTGGTTGGACAGGCCGACGGGAATATGCAACAAGCACTGTATGGATACAGAAGAGAGGCGACCAGCAAACCAGCGTATGAAGAAGGAGACGTAAAGCAAGGTAGTATCAAGGCTTGCGATATTGCGAGACCCTCAACCGGAGCCAGGGGCGTCAAGCGACGACCGATGACTGGTAGAAAGAGGCGATATCCAACGGCGGAAGAGCACGAGGGAAAAAAAGATTATGCGGGTAGTTTCCCAAGCAAGTCAACCATCCTTACCTTTAGTTAGCTCCTTCTGTCCTGGTATCAACCTACCTTACCTTACCTTACCTTGAGGCAAGGAACGTGAAGTACCTTGCCTTTGCCTTATGTCTCTAGACATGGAAGGAAAGAGGCCCCCCCACCTGAGGTAGGTAAGGTACCTACCTAGGTAGCTTACCTCGTCCTCGTCGTCCGCAAGGTACCTTAGATACTGTGTCCGTCAGTACCTTCCCTTCCCTTCCCTCCCTTCCCATCCATCCATCCGCTGCAACCTTCCTAGATGCTGGCCGAACCTGTCGCCGCTCTGTTAAAATGAAAATGGAAGTGGAAGTGGCTTCCATTCCCACTCGGACCTCATATTACATTCTCATTGTCAGTGTTAAGCCCTTTGAAGGGTCTCCGCAAAGCAATGAACGGTACCTACCTGAGGCAAGGTGAGGTAAGGTACGGACTAGGTAGTGAACGTCAGTCTCCAATCTGTACACCCCCTACAGGCAGCATTTCACTTCAGAGCAGTTGGGGTGGTCCCTCAATTTTCCACAATTTCGCCCGTCCGCCTTTCACACACCACACACACACATCCCATCAACACCCCGGTCCTTACCAATTGTCCACTGCTTCAAGCTCGCCAGTCGTCTATCTAATCAGCGCCGTTAGCCACTCGCCCCACTTCCCCAAATCAACCCTGCCCGTTATTAATAAAAGAGCTATCACCCCAATGAGGGAGGAGGCCAGTAATGCGTCCTTAGTCGGGTACGGTGCGGTCCTGTCAACCAGTACCATCTCTGCGAACCACCGAGACGCTGGTTTTAAAAAAATTCTGAAAAATTTCGCAATTTTCTTTCTGTTCTCTGTCCTGCCTTCTTTGCCGCCTTCAGTTTCGTCCCCGAAGACTGAAAGAAGCAGGATCACAAAAGGCAGAGGACCGGGGAGTACAGAGCTTGGATCGGAAACTAAACCGGAGGCCGCATACCTCACATCTCGCCAAACTCCCAACAGCGGACTCGCAATTGGGAAATCAACTCTGGAAACTGGACTTGGTCCGAATCGGTCCCCTCAAGAGCCAGCGAGCCGCCGTGTTTTGCTGTGCATTGTGTAACAGACCTCTCGGCCAGTCCTGCTACCTTTACTTCACCTCCTTCGACACCCTGCAAGCCCCCCGGCAAAGCAGGAGGCAAATAGCCAAACAGGACACACGCGAAAGGCGAATATTTCATCTGCCCCAGAGAGGGATTAGCGAGAACCAGGAAGAAGAAGAAGCAAGGGAGCCAAACCACGGGGGCGTTCTTGAACTTTTTGAAAAGCGATGAGCCCGGCCATCTCGAGTCCTGTCCACTCCGGCCTTACACAGCGCTCGAACCACGAGCAAAAGCAACCGCGGCTCCTCGAACAACACAGTCGCCTCGTCCGTTTGCTGCGATCTCGACGACTTATGGCATATGTGGTGCCTGTGTACACAGAAAGGATCTAAGGATAATCATGCTCCGGCCATCGAAAGCTACCTTCTAATGCACCTAAACAAAGCGGCGTGTAGCTCGGCGATTCTCTTCAAAGGCGGCGAGGACAACTCGCGTTATTGCTCTTACCACAACCTCACGCGTATCTGTCCCGAGACCGAGCACGCCCACAGTGTCTGCGTCGTCGGCTGGAGGAGGACGCCCTGTAGGCCCGGGAGGAATGGCGGCCGACCCTCACAACCTTCCCGACCCGGCCGTCGACAGCACTATCCGGCAGCTTCTTGATCAGCAAGCCGAGATTCAAGCAAGACTTGCCGCTTTGCTTCCGGCCAAGTATGGCCCCAACTTCAGATCGGAGCTGGAAATGCTCCGCCACAAGCTACGGGTTTTGCAGGTCTACTCTGATCACCACCGTAGGTTTGCAATTCACCCCATTCTAGAATATCTTATTAACTCTCCTCGCTTACAGATATTTCTGCTAATATTCCCGTCGTCTCTGAGCTAGAAGAGGCGAGGTCCTTGCAGTACCGGTGCGAGTGCATAGAAATTGCTTGTCTAGAACAAGGTAGGCAACTACTCAATCACAATGACTCCCAACCTATTCTGTGATCCATTGTCTGACTTCGATAGGTCATGACTTATCAGACCCGAACGTGGCAGAGGCGCTAAAACGATCACTGTACGATGAGGCTCCTGCAGGCTACGCGGTCTGGCTGGATCGCCATCTAGCAAACTACGATCCAGTCGTTCGTGGGTGGAGGATGAGGGATAGTTTACCGCCGTCGTCCCGGTCCGCATCGTCATTCAAGTGTTGGGACGAGCGCTGCATACATTACATATACGGCTTCTACAACAAGGACGATCGAGACAGCCATGCGCGAGAGCACAGTTTTCACCCGCATAGGGACTCGGGCATGTCCGTTGCCAATACTCCTCCGTTGCCATTTCCAGAACAGTCAACATCGAGACCGTGGGCCTCCGACGTGGGCAAGCAGCCGCTGTCATTACAGCTCCCACGACCATCGACTGGGGCGCAACTTGCACCGATTGCAGCCGTGGGTCAAACCAGAGATCGTCGCGACACGTTGCAGTCGTATTCTCTTGCCAGTGAACAACCTGTATTCGGCAGAGGTTCCGTCGATTCTGAAGTCGACCCCTTGCTTCCACCACTAAAGCGTAGCAGGGTTGGCCAATCTCGTCTCCAGTCCATTGGCGAGCTCAGACTACTCCAGGAATCCGGGCCTTGCCTGCGCTGTACGGTGACGAAACAGCCAGTAAGATCAAGCAGTTGTAGTGGAAATTGGCAAAATTCATTGACAGAGATTTAGTGTGATTCGAGTGAGCCTTGCTATTACTGTGCTGAACAGCCCATGAGTCCTGGTAGCGACTTTTGGAAGGCAATCGGCTGTCACCGTGGACCACTAGATGTGTTTTCCGACATGCTGCTTCCGGGTAGGTCATATCCTCCGGAACCCATCGCATCCAAATCTAACAACTTCTAGCACCTGTGTCTCCGCGACAGACTCAGACTCCCGTTACATCACCACTCGCGCAAAGGAGGAGCATAAACGATCACCTTGAGAATAGTTACCGCATTTCTCCCGACATACTCCACGCGGTCAAGGCAAATCTCGATCATGACGACGGTTTCTGGTGGACAGAGGAGCTCGGTAATTTTTCTTTGACCAATCCCGCTCTTTCAAACTACTCCAGGGAATCTGTTGAACGCCCACCGCCAATCTTGACCATTTTGTCAGCGAGCTGGAACGGCGGGGGAACCTTGTACAGCTTTCTTTACCTTCTGAAAACGAGCGGGATGATCGCAGCGACGAGAGACGAGGAAGAGGCGGTCTATCCAACCCTATATCGAGCAAAGCTGCTGCTGCGAGAGGTTATATTCTGGGACCTTCAGCAACCCGAGCCATCCATTCGAATCGACGGAGGACCGCCTCTTCGACCCCTGTTCACCGACGAGATTGACCATGACGCGCATTATCGGTTGCTGTACAACTGTATGGTACAATTTCTTCAGGCACTTGAAGGGGCTATCATGAGGAAAGGACCACAAGATGTGAAAAGTTGGTCTGCTGTCTTCATCTCTCTATGCATTTTTAGCGTGGTCCGCACAGTCTTGGTCGACATTGCATCGCATATTCCAAGACGACAATCGACTCAGATGCCAGCAACATGGAGAGAGGCCAGTGTTGTACACGCCATACATAGTGTCTACAAACTCCTGGTCACTCTCTTCGTTAATTCGGCGCCGACCCTACTCGATGAGCAGACTTACGACTTAGACGAACACGATAAGATGTTAGTAGAATCTTTACAGATGATCATGCGCAAGGACATATGGGCGCAGCAAGGCTTTTCGTCAACACGAGACTTCTTGATGCATCTTGGAGACGGGGACGCGGAAGGCGGAGCCCCTTTCAACGGGTTTTTGAGACAGAGAACGCCCGCGAGGGCGGGCCAACTTGTCCTACCACCCATCAAACCTGGTGAAGAACCAAGACGTCCCATGCATGACCCTCGGGCATTGGGCGACCCTTGGATACCAAATCCGGTCCCGTTCTCGGACAGAGACCCGTTCACGGGAGTAGGACTGGAGTATTTGACTTCTCCTCAGGGTATTGACGCTTTGGGTCGTCGGCACACGGTGGGAGAGAGTCCGACTTTTGCTCGCGGGCCTATGAGACCACTTGAGTCTCCCATTTCCGCAGGAAGGGGACGTCCAACTTACCAACGACCTCCTTTGCGTCGAGTTTATTGCAACAAGTGCAACGAATATCCCGAGGGCTTTAGGGGTGAGCATGAGTTACGGAGACATACCGATGCCAAACATGCCGCACTAGTTAAACGTTGGGTTTGTACCGAACCCGACAGCTACAACTCGACACTTCCACAGCCGGTTATCCCTCTCTCCAAATGTAAGGCGTGCGTTACACAGAAGCGGTATGGAGCCTACTACAATGCGGCAGCACACCTACGCCGAGCCCACTTCAACCCACATAGGGGTGGGAAGGCCAGCGGAGACTGGCCCCCGATGAATATCTTGAAGGATTGGATGCGAGAAGTGCGGCAATCCGTCGATGTTCAAGATGCTGATGACTCAAGTGGAGGGGAGGAGGTCGACTACAAGCCACCACTCGAATACTTCTCCCAGACACCATTACCACCACCCCCGCCGCTTCGTTCTCCAATATTCGGGTCGAGTATGATCGCTGCAGCTCCGCCCTCTGTCCCACTCCTAATAGCCCCGGCGGAACCGGTGATCCCATCACAACTGAGTAGTCCTACCAGCAAAACTCTTGACAATCGCGCACGGTGCCCTCATCCCGATTGCGGAAGGGTTTTCAAGGATCTCGCAGCGCACATGCTCACTCACCAGGAGGAACGGCCGGAGAAGTGTCCCATCGAAACTTGTGAATATCACACCAAGGGTTTCGCAAGAAAGTACGACAAGAACCGACACGCACTAACGCATTACAAGGGCACAATGATATGCCCTTTCTGCCCCGGAGTGGGAACTGCGTACGAGAAGGCGTTCAACAGAGCCGACGTCTTCAAGCGGCATCTGACGTCTGTCCACAACGTCGAACAAACACCTCCCAACAGTCGGAAGCTCATTATTAGCGGATCCGGCAACGTTCGCGGCGATGGTGCCCAATGTTCCATTTGCCAAGGCTACTTTGGCACGGCCCAGGAATTCTATGAGCATCTGGACGACTGCGTTCTCAATGTCATTGTGCCTTCCTCGGCGAAGACACCGAGAGACTCGTCGCTTCTCCCTTCGACGTCGTCCGGCATGGAGGAGAGGGAGAGAGCAGGCGGCGGGAGTGATACCATTAACGTGACACAGGCATCCCCTCCCGCCGAAAAGATGGATACTAACCCATAGCGGCGGATGGTTCTGGAGTTGGAATAGACGAGCTGAATTTTGGGTTTAACGTGCGTCATGTATAGGATGGATTGGAGTCACCATTATTCCCCAAATACCCCGAGATTTCTGCAATACTATTTGAATTTAGCGCAATCATCTAATGAAACGATATCAAGGGGCTGTAACGGCCTGAATAATTGAAGGAATCCCGCTGCTATTCCCCGTCAATTTTCGTCAACGGCAATGGTTTACGTGTAAAACACATCGGCACTAGTTTGCCACGTAAACATAGACAGACCGCTGAAGTGGGCATTGTAGGCTCATAGCATTCAACTATTTTTTGCACAGAATCAGCTTCCAAATCGACTCCATGACAATCCAACGCAAGCCTCCAGCACCTGCACGTTGTCGTCAATCGTGCACCCCCATAAATTAAATCCCGTATAAGGCACCATATGCACATGTTACCCATAATATCGTTCCATCCGTCTCTTCGTATGTCATTGAAGTCCTGCCCAATTCGCCGCGATTGCAGTGAATACAAAGGAAATAGAGAGTATAAGTGAACGAGCAGAGAGGCAATAATACATGTGACTGCTAGGCCCGGCGTCCTTCGGAGTTCTTACTTTGCAATACCGACGGAGATGAAGCCGGTTCCGACCTTGCGCTTCCTCGCGTACCCGCTCAACATCCTCCATCCGGCACCACAGCCCCTTCCTTCCTCGACGATTGCCGCGACGCCCTCGACGCTCTTGCCGGCCTCCCTCATCGTCGCGCCGTCCGTGACCGTGTCAGCCAGCCTCAGCTCACCGCTGACCTTCTCCATCTCGCAACGCAGCAGCCAGCGCTCCCAGCTCCAGCCGCCGACGATGCCCGTGACGTTCGCGACGCCGTCGGTGCTGCCCGTCAACATGGCTTCCATCGTCACAGTCCGCACCTCCTCGCCTGTGGGGCTTTCCCGAATGGGGAGCTCCGGCAGAGGCTTGTTGCCTTGCTGTTGCTGGGAGGGAGGTCGCGCGCCCATGGGCAGACACGTCCACGCACGTCGGACCTCGTCGAAGCCGGCGCGGGAGAGGCGGCCGAGGAACATCTTGGTCGGATTGGGGTCGTAGCCCAGGGTCTTGAGGTCGAAGCCGAACTCGACACTCTTGGCCAGGCCCAGCGGCCCCGCGTTCATGATGTCCGAGTCGAGGACGGAGAACTCGAGGTAGCCGCCGGGCTTGAGCACGCGCATGCACTCCTTGAGACACGTCTCCCACTCGTCCTCACCGTTCTCGCCGACGAATTTGAGGATGCTGTGCAGCTCGCGCGTCGAGATGAGGTCGAACTGGTCGTCTTTGAAGGGGAGGCGGGTGAGTTTCTCGACGGCGACCTGGCGGTGGTTCGGCGGGCCGCGGATGTTGGAGTTGGAGAGCTGGCGGATCGTCTTCGTCGTCACCGTGTAGATCTTGGTGTTGGGGTATTGGAGGGCGCAGTGCCACGCCCAGTCGCAGGTCGACTGACCGCCGAGGTCGAGAATGCGAGCCCTGCCGCAGGCGACGCCGTCGCGGCTGGAGGCCATGGGGGACACGCGAGCGAGGCGATTTGCGACGGGCGCGGAAATGAGCTTGCCCCCGTTGAGCATCTTGATGGCGGCGACGTGCCAGGTTGAGATGGCCATTTGGGACATGGCATCCTGTTCCTTCTCGCGCTTGATCTTCTCGGGGTCGTCAATGATGATGTCGTCGCCGCGGGCAACGTTGGCGCTGAGGCGCTTCTTGGCTGATTGGGGCACGACGCTGAGTTGGTACTTGCCGAGGAGCTGGCTGCGATGGAATTCGCGCAGACAGACTCGCTGGGCCTGCAGAGCTTCGAACCGGGGGAGTTGGTGGACGAAGACGTCTTGCTTGGTCGAGCGGATGATGTAGTCTTGGAAGGCGCGGTAGTAAGCGGATTCCTGTCTGAGAAGTTTGGATGGCAGACGGCATGGAATATTGGTCTTGGCCACGAATTCTGAGAAGCGAACCGCCTTCTTCTTGGGCAGCGTGTCGGCCTCTGGCGCTGGTAAGCTATCGGCGTCTTCGTCTATAACCTCGGGAATGGTATCGAGGTTCTTCGTGTTATCATCGCCGCTATCCGAGGCTTCTACCGGTTTGAGGTACACGCGCTGAGCCAGCAGCCACATCTCGGTACGGTCGAGATTGGAGAGTGCCACTTCCTGTTGCTTGCGAGCATACTCGGGATCGTAGACAGTGACAATCTCTGTCGGTGCATCCTCAAGCGCTGGGGAGGTTGGCTCGGCCAGCACTACCGATGAGGTTGACATGATAGTTGGGACGATGGGCCTAGCCGTAGGCATATCGTCTTCGTCAGGAACTTCATCCTTGACCTCCACAACCTGCTCGATGATCACGGGAGGCGAGGGCAAGGAATTACGGTAAAACTGCTCGACAGCTTCTCTGTAGTCATTGGGTTGGTTGGCAATGAACCTCGCCGGCGCAACCGGCATTGGAGGAGCAGAGGTGTCTACGTTCCACGGGCAGCGGTAGAACTGCTCTGCTGTGGTGGACGTTGGCGGCACCACGTCCTCCGGAGATCTTGAAGGCATGTGCCATGTAGTTCTCGTCCTGGGCGAAAGACCAGAGAAGAACCCACCAGGAGAAGGGATGTCAAGCTTGGTGAGATCAGCGAAAGACCGACGATGAGTATTAGGGGTAAGTTCCGCGACACGAGCCGGAAGAGGTCGCAGATTGGTGATTATTCGCAAGGACTGTTGTTGGCGCATCTCAGAAACCGGTTCCTGTGGAATTTCAATCACTTGCCCTGCGAGCTCGTGTTCATGCTCGTGCAAGCTGTCATTGTCCCCTGACAGAGCATGCAGAGTCGCAAGAGCACCAGGCTGGAGCCTTACGCCAGACCAATCCTCTTCCTCCTTGCCACCGCCCTCACTGCCGATAATTGGAGTTGGCGGCGCCGACATTTGCGCCAGTTGCTCTGAGCTGAGACTTCCGTCCAAGGACGGTGGAGCAGAAATTGTTGGGACGTCGTGGGCCTGCTGGGCCTGCATGAACGAAACCACTGCAGGAGACATTTCAACACGGGTCGGTGGCGTAGGCGGCACTGGTGATGCCATAGTCTTCTTCAGTCCAGCAGACCAATCTTCTGTAGATCCAGTTCGCCCGGCGGGAATTACCAGCGGAGGCAAAGCTCTGCGAGCGCCGACCGCTGTTTCCTTTGATGTTTCATTGCGAACAGAGCTGAGCCTCCTCATCGACGACTTGCGCGAGGGCACCAGTCGGAATGCCGGCTGAACATCCTCGTCGCTGACATCGTACAGATCGTCGAACTCAGTGACGTCCGTCATTACGCTTGTTCGATTGTTGTTCCAGGGGTTTGAGGTCGTGGAAGGAGAAGCCGCCTCGTCGTTCGAGTTGCTGGACGGCGAAGACGGTAAGATTGGCGCAGATAGAAAATGAAAGCCCCGTGGAGTGGGAAAGTGATCACTCAATGGCGATAACCAAGCCTCAATCTTCAGATGTGAAGACGGATCCCGGAGTTGCCTATTGTCGGCGGCATATTGGACGACCTCCTTCTCCTCGGTCTCCTCCTCCATTATAGTATTAAGCGACCTCCCGCCCCTTCGAGCCTGCGAAGGCGAGGGAGGTCTGTATGTCGATGGTTGTAAATGAACGCTTTCAGCCATCTTCCTTTATGCAGTCAGATATCCTGATATAGACTTGCAGGTCGATGTACTGTAACGGTGTCTATAGGCGGAATGCGACGTTCTGCATAAGCAGATCGTCGAGTAGACGACCGGCGTCGACGTGAATACCAGCAAAGGGGAAAAAAAAAGGATTGTGTAAACGACAGGCTGCTTCGATCAACGAAGCCCTCAACAACTTGCGATACCAATGGCGGCGAAAAGATGGAAAGAGGAGAGAGGAGAGGATAGTAGGCCCGCGGTTGGCCGATAGCGCGTGATATAGTCTCGCGAGACCTTGCTCTTTCTTCATGGCGAGAAGCGGCTAACATGGTGGCCGCACAAGTGGGTTGTCAACTCGAGCAACCTTGGCTTACAAGCCCACACGCATACACGTAATGGGGCAGTGGCATGCTGGGTGCAACCACGACGAAGGGACAGCATAGCATTTTCCACAAGAGATTCGTTCGCTGGGTAGTACTTTCATGTAGCGCCTCTCCTGGAAGAGACTGCAATGGCCCGAATAGGGTTATGCTGCCGGCGACTGAGTGGGCGAGAAGGTGGTGATGGAAAGGATGGACGAGCCCATCCCCATCTCGAAGAGCTACTGCATCGAGCCATGAACGAAGCTTCAGCCCAATCACAGAGCCTAATGCTGAATCTAATTTTGGATGATGGAAATCGAGCATGGGCTCGGCGAGCAGCGACTGGCTGGCGCGCGCGAAATTCGGAAGTGGGAGGTTGGAGCGCTCCGATCCTCGTTGGGAATGCATGCATGTGTCGAGCCACCGACCAATGATCGTGGCAGACGCTCGCCGGCGCTTAGGAGCAACGTCGATTGGAGGCGGGCCACTTGGCCAGCCTGCATGGACGGCCTCTGTCCTGGCCTTGCGGAGTAGGAACTATTGACTGGCGCATGGAGTTCATCCAAACCCAACCTGCAAGAAGTAGAAGAACTTTCGGTCTTGATTCCTGGATTTGTGATACGCGTCGAGAGACTTGAAGATGCTAGTGTTGCGATGGTCGTTTTGCTTGAGGATGGTGAGACGCAAACCGCTGCTATGGTTCGAGCTCTCTCGATCCAAGTCCAGTGTTCAGCGCTAACAGCATTACGCTGAAGCTTGTTGCGTTCAATCAAAAGTAGTTTGGTAGGTTGATGATGAGCTGCTGGCATGGAGTTGCAGCGTGAAAGGCGACCTAATTAGGAGATGACGGCGGGGTCGGGGATGTGCTTGGGGCACAATCCATTCGTCATCCGTCGAGCCACAGTCGAACAAGACCCCATAATTCAAAATGTGGCAGTGCAATTGCCCCTCCATCCATCGATTCAACCCCGCAGTCGGCCGTCTGGAAGAAGATTGAGGCACGCGTCTACCGTCCTTGATTCTCTGCTTGACATCTCTGCAAGCAATCTTTCTCTTCTTGCCCCGGCCCTTTCCAAACGTAATGGCCGAAAATGCAGAGTCCTCAGGCGAGCCTCAAGGCCGCCACGTAATCTACTGCGGTGGTGAGTTACGGGCGCATCCCAAGACGAGTCTAGGCGCGAATTCTGATCTGCTCGAACCCCACGTCTAGTCTGCACTCTTCCCCCCGAGGTACGCTCCGAAACGATCGCCTTCCTCCAAGCTTTCGACATGCTCACCCAGGGTTGCTGGATATAGTACTGCGAATATGGAGGCACCGTGAAGAAGTGCCAGGACTGGCTGGAGAAGAACCAGCCCGATATGTACGCGAAGCTCTGGTCTCCCGGTAAGCACCCCGCATCCTCGACAATCAATGCACTGCGATGCTCACATCTGGTGCCACAGAGGCTCTCGAGGCAGCTACCGCAGCTTTGTCCGTCGATGCTCAGAAGCGTGCTGCCAAGGACGCCCAGAAGAAGGCTGCCAAGGCCGAGGCTGCTGAGGCGAAGCACGCCGACAAGATTGCGAAGAGCACCGTCATCATCAAGAGAATCGAGCGCAACAAGAGGAAGTTTGTCACATCTGTGTCCGGTCTCGAGCACTTTGGCTTGGAGAACAAGAAGGTAGCCAAGGAGTTTGGGAAGAAGTTCGCTACGGGCTCTTCCGTTACCAAGACCCCAAGCGGTGGCGAGGAGATTGTCGTACAGGGCGATGTTAGCGATGAGATTGAGGAGTTTTTGTTAGAGAAGTACAAGGAGATACCCGAGGATAACATTGAACTGGTAGAGGACAAAAAGAAGAAGGCGAGCTCGTAGTGGGCGGCACCTAGCGAGTGCGTTACGCTTCAATTGACGACCTAATTGTGCACGATGTTCATATCTCACATTCGTTATTCCGATACACCATAAACCTGATTGATGCCAGCAATAGTCCCAACATGCGCCCCGCGAATTTTCCCAATGCTGATGAATCAAACCGAAATTACTTCCGTTGCGCACAAAGTGTTTTCTATCCTCTCTTCCGCAGCACCCTCGTGGAACCAGTTGTAGATGCTGATGCCGTTTTGGGGACAGCTGGTTTCCTCGTCGTGGCGGCTCCGACGCCCTTTCTGATGGTTCCCATTACAGTTCGTTTAGTCTTTGCAGGGGGCGCAGCAGCAGTGGTCTTCTTCACGACCGTCCCTGTACTGCCCTCACTCGAGTCGCTGACCCGTTTGCCTGTCCTAGTAGCAGGCCGCGGGGGTGCTTTAGTTGCGGTGGTTGTATTGGCACGCTTTGTCCTGGTAGTTGCAGGAGCTGACGAGGTGACAGGTGCAGAGGCATTCGAGCTGTTCGTGGACGATGCTAAGCCTCGAGAAGGACCTGCGCGGCTGGAATTCTTTGCTTTCTCAACCATGCTGGAAAGCGCTGACCGAGCACTGTTGTGCTGCTTGACCGGGGACGTCGGGGGGCGCCCATATTGAGCTTTTGACGGCGATGAAGGCGGTCGTTCACGAACAACAGATCTTGTGTTAGATGAAGTGGGTGACAGGATCTGAGACGAACTCAGAGTAGGTGGTGGTGCTGCACGATGCTTCTTCTTGGGGTTCACAATCTGTTCATTCTCCTTGTCTCCGCCAGCCATAGCATCACTACGCCGCAGAGTTAGTTCAGTTTTATGAGACCGGCGAGAAGAAGGGAACGAACCTCAATCGCTTAGTAGATCGTCCTGGCGGCGCAAGCTTGTGTGGGTTCGTCAGTGGTGGGAAGTCCTTTTCGGGCACCGGCGGCGGCCGCGACGCGGCCTCAAGACGCCTCTGCTGCTCGGTGGCATTAGCTAGCAGGTCGACCATAGTCATCTTGAGCATCGATCTGGGGACGCGATTAACGCGCATCTGGATGCGGGATCGAAGAGTCTGGGCCTGTTGGTGGTATTGCGCGCGCAGTCTCCTGGCGCGATCGGTGACTGTTCGATGGTTAAAATACGCGTCTTCCCAGCGCAGAAAAGAGACATACTCACTCTCGAGTTGCAGGTTGTCGATGATGGCCTGCTTTTGTTCCAAAGTGATTCCGATCCTTTGCCTCTTGCTAGGGCTGCTGCTCAGCATTGGAGTTGTGCCTGTCTTGGTGGGCACCGTCTGTCTCTGCGTCGCTGGCTCGTCCATGTCGTCGGAAGACCTTTTTTTTGTGCGTGTGGGAGCCATGATTCTGCCGTGGTCGTTCTGAGAGGGTGAGAAATTTGGTGGTTGACGAGAAACAATACGTCCAGTCGCAAGAATGACACACTAGAAGCTCTGTTGTGAGTGGCTAGCGCCAGAGAGAGTAAACAAACCGAACATTGGTAAACTTACGTAAGGCAGCTAGGACCAGACCCCTGTGCTGTGCACTGCAGCCTGTGCGATTTGCGGTGCCCTGTGAGAAAGCAATAAACAACCGCCAGCTCGATAGCAATAGAGTAACGGTGACTTCTGGATTTCATGGCACTTCAGTAGTGAACTTACGGATCACCAGATAAGTTACTCGAGACCATTCCATCACTATTGACTGAAATCCCGGGAGACTATTGGGTATACTTCAGCTATTTGTCTACAGGGAATCATCGAGCTCGCACAAGCTGTATTACCCCATTTGGGTGCCTCTTTGATGGGGCTGCCAGCGAAGTCCCGCTACCTGCAGTCGCGCCTACCCGAAGCCAGTTTCTAGGTATCTACTACACAGACGCAACCAGCGTCACCAGGCTGAACTGCCTTACGACAGAAGCTCTCCCACCCTTACACCAAGCTCGTCCACAGCCATTTGCAGCTCCTCCGTTCAACAACCTCCCAATCTCCCTAAGCCCCATCACACGACGTCGCCTGCGATTCCGTCGGTTACCACAACTAACCTTACCCATACCGAAGATACAGCATATCGGTTTGATCGCCGACGCTCCGTGACAACCGTCAAAATGGTTCTCGAAGCGGTGATGGTCGTTGTCGACAACAGCGAAAGCAGTCGTAACGGCGATTACCAGCCCACAAGATTCGACGCCCAAGCCGATGCCGTCAATGCTGTCTTCCAAACAATCACCAATGGCAACCCCGAGTCCTCAGTCGGTCTGATGAGTATGGGTGGCAAGGGCCCCGAAGTGTTGGTTACTCTCACGACAGATCAGGGCAAGATCCTTGACGGCCTGCATCGCACGAAGACCAAGATCAAAGGCTCATCACATCTTGCCACGGGTATCCAAGTCGCCGGCGTAAGTTGTCCTTAGCTTCCTTGTCTCTACCGCCCTCGTCATCCTTGGCCAGTCCCGCTGACATTACCCCTCGCAGTTGGCTCTCAAGCACCGTCAGAACAAGTCCCAACGACAACGGATAATCGTCTTCGTCTGCTCGCCCATCGAAGAAGAGGAGAAGAAGCTGGTGCAGCTGGCGAAGAAGATGAAAAAGGGCAATGTCTCGGTCGACTTCGTCCTATTCGGCGATCTGGACGACGATGATACGCAGAAGAAGCTCCAGGCATTCAACGAGAGCGTCAAGGGTGGTGAGGGCTCTCACCTCGTGGTAATTCCTCCCAGCAGCAAGCTTCTCAGCGACCAGCTTATTTCGAGTCCGATTCTCCTCGGCGAGGCCGCTGGCAGCAGTGGTGGCGGTGGCATGGAGAGCGGAGGCGGCAACTTCGGCGAATTCGACTTCGACCCGGCTATGGACCCGGAGCTTGCTCTTGCCCTGCGCATGAGTATGGAGGATGAAAAGGCGAGACAGGAGAAGAAGGCGCGCGAGGAGGCCGAAGCGTCGGGCAAGGGATCGCTCGAAGACATCAAGGAGGAAGGCGAGAACGCACCTCTCCTCAATAAGGATGGAGGCGAGTCAAGCAAGAAGGGTGACAAGAACGATGACGACAGAATGGACACCTCGTAATCGGTATCAATCTCTCTTGATTGATGATTCGTTTGCATGGTCACTACTGAGTATGTAAAATAGAACATTGGGCTTGGTCCTAGAGGCATCCTGCTCAATAGAAAGGCCCTGGTACTCCTGCAAACGCCATTACGTTGAAATCCCATCCTAGTGAAGTTCCCGACAAGCCGCAACCCTTCAAACCTCATCGGTGTGGCCACTCACAACCAGAACCTAACGATTGTTGATTTCCCTGATGTATGAAAGGAGTTTCCGCTCAAACATCTCGCACCGGATGGGCATTTCGAGCTGATAGAAGGGATTCTTCATGACGAAGTCGCTGTATAGGTCATATATCCGCCGTAGGATCACGTCGATGTTGGTCTGAGTAGTGTCGGTGAAAAGTAAGAACTTGGTGCCCGTCATCGTATTGAAACACTGCAATCGGAAGTTCTCAGTCTCCATGACCTCCAACCCTGATGGCGGTTCCGGACGACTCGGGATCCCCCCCGCCGCCGCCGTTGCGGCCGCTATCGCGGCCTGCTGGTTCTTCAGGGGGTGAAGCCTCGCGGTGATGGCATGGACACTGTGCGCGCAAATGAGCTTCGGATGAAGAAAGGGGTGGCTCTCATCTCGATGCTCCCTCACCCGTGAAACGTGCCCGCTAGGACCAGGTAGTCATTTGTGCTCAACTGGTTGAGGCCACCGTCGTGGAAGGTGCGGTTGTATATCAAACCCCCGGCCTTGTTGATGACGATGAGCGCAAAGACGGTCCTGTGTTGAGGTTTAGTAAATGGACAACGACTCAAAAGCGGCGCAGATGGGAGACACGCACATGGCTTCCGGTCAGATCAGCTCACAGCTGACAACTCCTCGGTTGAACTCAGGCTTCAAATCTCGTTTCTTGTCAGTGACGTTTCCGTGATTTCTCACTCATCCATGGCCCGTTCGGCTTGGGATGCCACAGGAGTCGGGTGCGCCGTGCTGGGCCCTCCGAGCCCCCGATCTTCCTAAAACCACACCTTTCTTTTCCAGCAGGTACCCCTTAGCGGTGCCTGCACTAGCCCCGACAACCGGTGGACCATCTTGTCTTTGACCTGAAAGCAAGGCAAGAAAGGCACCAGGGGGGTTGGCTTCTCAAACTTCGATTGTACTATCAGCCTCACCAACAACCGCACTCGATTCAAATTGCCAACCCATCGCCGCCACCTATTGCTCCCGCGCCGGCGCCGGATTACCTAAATCTCCACGATCGCGGCCCGAGAACACATCACAGCGCACCAACGCAACCCGAACGCGCACCTGAGTGCGCATTCCACAAGCTGTCACGAAATCGCAAAAACCAGCAACCTCTCTTCCCTACCTTCATCCACCACAAATAACCATGTCGCATCACGCTCCCACTTCGCGACCCAAGCCCCCGCCGCCCGGCAGCGAAGAAGCCTCGACGGTCCTCAACCTCGGCGAGTTCCAGAACGTCGACACTCTTACCCTTTCCGAAGCTTCGCTGGTCATCAATGCGCTGGTGGCCAAGCGGAAGATGGACCGCAAAAACATCAACGAGACTGAGTGAGCAACCGAGCAACCCCGCCTTTCGCACGCCGTCATGCGCTCGACTGCTTTCCTGGCACGCGCGACAGTGGCGACGCGACTATCCTTCGATTGCTGACTGGCCGTTCTTTTCTCAGGATGTTGACCCAGACCCTCAACTACCTCGATGCCTTTTCCCGATTCCGTCAGAAGGAGAATGTCGAGGCCGTCGAGCGATTGCTAAGTGCCCACAAGCAATTGGCAAAATTCGAGCGTGCACAAATAGGTGTGTGGCGGCGTCGCCTATCTACCGTGTCTCTCGATGAAGGAGGGCACCAGCTGACTTTATATCAATACAGGCTCTCTATGCTGCGAGACCGCCGAGGAGGCCAAGACCCTGATCCCCTCCCTCCAGGATAAGATTAGCGACGACGACTTGCAAATACTTCTCGACGAGATCAGCAAGCTCCAGAGCAGATGACGGACTTGAACTACAGCGCAACCTGCCAGTCGAGCCGGTCCGATCACTCGTACAAGCGGATTGGCTTGTTGGGGGACGGAACAACCCTCACTATTGATGTCCAGGAAGGATCACATCTGGTGTAAGGACAGGAGTCAAGTTAGACGATGCCTTTATTCGGCAACACAAAAAAAATAGGACGGGGACGGAAATGTTTCTACATAAGAGGACTACACTGCATGTTTGGCGTAAAATCGGAGGGGATCAGATTGTTTTAGTACGTACGTGAATACCAAAATACCCATTGAATTTGGCATACAACGGCCATCAAACCCTGTGGTTGCGCTGATCACCACAGCCACCCATCAAAAGGGTACCCTCCGTGTATTCGAATTTTGAGAGTAGAGACGACGTATCATTAAGTAGGTCTGTCTATCAGGACCCGCGCGACTAGTACTCATGCTAGCTCAGTCTCCAAATTGTTCCATAACCTTTCCTCCAACTTCCTCTGTGAATAAACTCTGACAAGAACCAGCGAGATCAGGCAAATCGAGAAAAAGAGTGTAAAAGCAAGCCTTGGGTATCGTTAAACGCCGGCAAAACCTCGAACTGTTCTGAACCATCCTAAACCCTGTCCCCTCATAAACTGCGTTAGTTTCTCAATGGGGAGGCGCACGTTAGCAGTCGTTCACATAGCTGACTCCCATTCCTTCCAGCTGTTGACATACTTGTTGCTCGACCGATCCTCTTGCGTAGCGTTCAGCGTTCCAGTGAGGTGACTCGGTGTTGTTTCGGCGACCGGGTACAAGGCCGCTGCGTTGGGTCGATAAGGCTTGTACTTTTTGACGCCGCTGCGAATGCTGTGAATCTCGACGACCCTCGGAAGACCAGGGGAAGCCAGTTCAGCGATAGCAGCTTGCTCAGGGGGTCCGTGGAGCTCAGGAGTAGCAGTGCCCAATCGGGATACGAAATCGGGGCTGGCTGTAGCAGATCTCGCGGTGATTGCGGGACTTGCTGTAGCAGATCTAGCAATGACCTCAGGGCTAGCAGTTGCAGATCTGGCAATCATAGCGGGTGCGGGAGGGGGCGCAAAGGATTCGCGAGATTCAGGGCTGACAGGGTGGTTCATCATCTTGGAGATAGAGCTCAACTCGCTGACGCGGTTGAAGCGGCTCTGAGGCTCTTCGTATCGTCCTGTAAGTGGTTAGATCTAATCTAGACAGTACATGATATTGACAGAGATGTGGACTTACCTCCAAAGGGCGAAAAGACATCTGCCGAGCTGAAGGGATGGTTATTCTCAGTGGCCTGCCGGTCTTGTTGTATGGGATTGGCTGTCATAGGCGGCGCGTGACCATCGTCCTCCTCTGCGCTACCATTCATTCCGTTCTTGTCCAGAGAATCGATGGAGATCCGAGACCGGAGCTTTCTTCTCTGCTTGCCGCATGTGAACCAGATGACGATGATGGCCAAGATGAGACCACCAACACCGCCGATGATGCCACCCTTTGCCGCACCTGAGATTCCAGAACCTTCCTGCTCGGTCGCGGGAGCGGTAGCTGAAGGAACAGCGGTGGGTGCCTGAGTTATGGCCGCGCTAGACGTCAGAGAGATGTTGGTGGCAGACGGCAAAGCATTGCTATCAGTGTACCAGGCGCCGCCACCAGTGGAATCGCTGCTGAAGTAGGTCGTGACGCCTTCTGTCGACGCAGACATGCGAGTATCAGTATTGTAGTTCTCAGGCTTTTTGGGGGTTGACTTCGTGGGAGTAGGGGAGGCTGCGACGGGAGGAGCGACGGCCGCGACAGTTGTCGCTATTTTCCCGCTGGAGATGCGACGAGGACAGCCTTGACTGTTCTTGCAGGCGTCGACATCGCAGCATCCCGACCAGGCCGAGCATTTGAAGAATTTCTCGCCGGACCGACAGACCTCGAGCTTGTTGTCGGCCGCGGCCTTGAAGGGGGCATCCATGGAAATTCTCATGATGGCGATGCCGATGGCCAAATTGTGAAGCAATGTTTACTGGCAAGGGAAAAATAATGATGTGGGCAATAACTCGAAGGCGCTTCGTGCCACCATCACAGTGATGGGCGGCACTGATGCAGAGGGGATGCGGTAAGTTGACCCAGGCCAAGCGAGCGACAATGGGTTGGATGCGAAGAGAATCCACATGGGTGTGATTCAGTTCAAGAAAAACTAACTGCCTGCTACCTATCTTTTCAGGTAAATTGCAACAGGAAAGGAAGGCGCCTCAGGTCACGAGGTGTGCTGGCGTGGTGTTGTCTCCTGGGGAAGAAGGAAGGGACGATGGTGTTACCTACCTCGCTCCTGCCTCGCTGTCTTTGGCCTGGGTATGTACCTTGCTAATCTTTCTACCTCACCAACCGTCCTCGGTCCGAGTTCGACCTTCCGGGTTGTCCTCGTCTTAATTATCCGTTGCCATTGTCCATATCACGCACGTAGGGAGAAATTCACTACTATAGCTTCATTTCCTCGCTTACAGTCCTCGCTTCGCTTCTTTCAACAAAAGCAGCAGTGAATACGGGACGAGTAGTAACGCCAACCAACGATACGCAGTAATTCATGGTTGCGGTTAGAGTCCAGCACCGATTTCCGTCCCGTCTGCAACGCTCCCCGAACGCCCGCCTACACTACAGCATCGTGGCTAACCATGCATGATCCATTCCTTGGCCGAGTTCAGAATCAGGAATGTTTGTTGTCGGATGAATGCTGCTGTATATGGGGGTATATTGGCTACTTGCTCACGCTTTTCGTGAGCCACGTCGCAGGCACTAGAGTTGCAGACGGAAACGGACGGTAGGACAAGCCAAGTACACCACACCCTTTGCATCTCATCTGCGTCACGGAAAGCCGCAAATACGAAGGCTTCCAAGATCTAGACAACTGTCTCCTCTTCCGCCCCAGGATCTCACTCGCGATCGCAACAGCTTCAAACGTCACGGCGGGGGAATTGAGACATTCAATGACCAAGGTAACCACCAACTCCTCTTATTGATGCCCCCAGCTATGGAACCCTATTGCACGCAATCAACACACTGAATGGTCGCACTGCCATGCGTGCGTGGGTATTGAAAAACATTAGGAACAACTTTTGGCTTCGCCGACCCAATTACAATTTACACCGTCTACAGCTTCTCCAACAACAACTTGCTGCCAAGGTTACCGACAGGCTTGTCCGACTTCGCACCGCCCCTCTTGCCCTTCTTTCCTCCCTTTTCGCTCTTCTCCGCCTCCTTCTGGGCCTTGGCCTCGCGGTCGGCCTTTTGCTCAGCCGTCTCCTCGGTGGCGGCCTTTTGCAGATCCTTCTTATGGCTCTTGAGAGTCTTCTTCAGCTCGGAAGTATGGCTGAAGTCTTCGGCCTCGAGCATGTTAAGAACAACAAAAGAACTGGGTCCAGTGGCCCAGTCAAGGATGTAATCCTTAATAATCGGGTACAAGATGTCGGCAAACTTCAATGGCGGCTCAACAGGTTCGACCTTGCCGGTCTCCTTGTTGAACTTACCACCAGCGATCAACGTCTTAAGAAGGCGACCCCCGTATGGTGTCCTTGAGACGTGAACTGGAGCTGCGGCGACGCCGTCTTCCTCCATGGGCTCTGCGCTAGGGTTGCCCTCTGCAACAGCTGCAACGGCCTCGAGAGCCTCGGTCTTGTCGCCTTCGGCAGAGAGCAGTACGTCGGCAACAAGTTGGCAGCCAAAGGCATCCGCGACCAGGGTCGGCGAGGAAGAAACAACAGCCTGGATAAGAGCGGGGGAGATTGCAGAGACTAACTCCTTTCTTCGCACATCCGCGTCCTTCTTACTGGTTGCTTGGCGAATCTCGTGAACCTCCTTGAGAATGGCAAGGTCGTCGTTCATGCTTGCAGGGAACAACGCCCGGGTTTGGCCTTCTAGCAGATAAAGCAGAGTTGTCCTGGCAAAGGGATTTGTCGTAGCGACGATGATGTTTTCCGTCGCACTCTCCTTGTCGTCGCCAATCAATTCAGGGAATATCGCCTTCTGGGTCATCTTCGTATCGTCAATGACATCGAAGGCAGTCAGAATGACGATGTGGGCGAAAGGGTCGCCCGACATCAGGACAAAGTTGTCCTTGAAAGCCTTCAACAGGTTTCGACGATCTTTGGAGGAACCGTTGGCCAAGAGCAAGGCCACCAACCGAGATCCAGAACGAGTGAACGCCATATTCTTGAGCAAATCACCAGTCTCATCGTCCTTGATCATCTCCAGGAACATCGTAAAATCCTCCGTCCCCGGCTTGATGTTTAGGAAATACTGCAGCATCGCGTCATGAAGCATGGTAAAACCAGTCATCTTCTTTTGGACCAACGAGTTGATCATATTGTAGAGACTCTTCAGAATAGGAACGCGCTTGCTTGGGTCCTTTTCAAGAATTACGGACAGATCTGCGGTCGGCTTCTCGTCCTTGCTACGCTCAAGGATCGCGAACTCGGGGCCGTACCACTCTCTCAGAACGATGGCCTTCTGCTCTTTTGTTGCGACTTGGCGGTAGATATCGTCCAGAATCCATGAAGCCTCGGGGTGGTTAATCAGCTTCCGAACCTTGCCGTAAAACTCGGGGATAATCATGTCTCTGATCTCGGAGTCGGCCTGGATGACCAATTTGGCGATGAGGAACTTCGCATATCGGCTCTCGGCGAGCTGGGTGTAAGTTCCCTGTAGCTCTCTCGTGATCTGCTTCTTTTGGGCTGCATTCGCGTATTTGATTGCTGTCTGAACGGCTCGCGTCGCGTCGTGCTTCAAAACGAATTCCTTGATTCGTCCAGTGATGATAGTGAAAAGCTCGTCGACCAACTGTTTCCTCTCCTCGGAAGGCACGTGAGACTTCCTCCTCAATCGCTCCCAGATCTTCTTGGTTCGCGCAAGTTCGTCGGCGAGCGGCTTCGCGGCCTTGCGCTCGAGAGCCAGCTTCTTCTGGATGGCGTGGGACTCCTTCGAGTTTTGTCCTGTCAAGCACAATTAGCAGGAGTCTACAACGGCGAATGGTTCATCCCATGAACTCACCGAATTGAACGCCCTTGTTCTTATCCGGCTTGCCACCCTCCTTCTTGCCCTTCTCCTGAGCCTGCTTTGCCCTCTCGCGTGGGTTCAGCTTGACTCCTCCATCATCAGAATCCGAGGAATCTCCAGCGTCTCCCATATCCTCGTCTGGGGACTCGACGGGGTCGGCCTTCTTCTCGAACTTGGGCTTCTTCGATTTGCCGTCGGAAGCGACCTTTCCAGTAGCAGGAGCGCTTTTCCGCTTGCTACCAGCCTTGACACCGTTGGCAGCCATTGTGTACGTCCGAGAGTTGTGTAGTGAACAGGGAAAGTGGCAAACTCTGTCCCGGTGTACAGAAGTGTGCAGCGCTGGGGCAGAGGCTGGCGGGTCGGGGACTTACAGCGGTCGCAAAAGTGCTAAGAATCCTGAAATTTTTATTTTAATTGCCGGGCGGTCAGCGTCACGCTAAACCCAGATAGAGCTGTACCCCACCATCGAGCATGTACGTACCTCAACCACAGCAGCGGCATCTGCTGCACAACAAATGGCGATACATCACAGCACATCAGTCAATCCTGACCCCTCAACATCTACTGCAAGCTTGATATAGGGTCAGCGCATCAATCATGGGCCGCGAGGAACAAGTTGAAGAGCGCGAGGTGCTCGACTCCATCTTCCCAGATGAGATCACAGGTGCGACTACCCCACCACGAGTGTGCCACCAGCAAACCACTGACCCCAGCATGCAGATATCTCAGAAACAGAATATAGAATATCAATCGTCCTCGATGTGCCCGGCGACGAAGAGCCGCCGACCATGCTACTGCAAGTCCGGTACCCAGAGAACTATCCTGACGAGCCACCTATGCTCGACCTGCAATCCACACCCAACGCAACCCCGCACGAATGGTTCAACGTTTCCCAAGACAAGGAGCGCCTCCTCCAAGGCCTGGAAGAGACAATACAAGAGAACCTCGGTATGGCCATGGTTTTCAGTCTCGTCACTACCTTAAGGGAAGCCGCCGAGGGCCTTATCGAGGAGCGGAAGCAAGTGAAGGAGAAAGAGCGAGAAGAAGTGGTCCTGGCCGCCGAGCGCGAGGAAAACAAGAAGTTCCAGGGCACCCCCGTCACACCCGAAACGTTCCTCAAGTGGCGCGACGACTTTATGAAGGAGATGGAAGAGTTGCGGCAGAAGGAGGAGGAGGAGCGCCTTGCTGAGCTGAAGAAGGCGAAGGTCAAGGAGCCTGTGAAGTTGACAGGGAGGCAGCTATGGGAGCGTGGCTTGGCAGGCAAGGGTGACGATGAGGACGACGAGGGCGGTCTCACTGAAGGCGTGGAGAAGCTCAAAGTGGAGGCGGCGTAGTAGCCTTTTGTCTATGAAATTGAGAGAGATGCATTACGTCGGCGTTCTGGGTTTATAGACTGGGATCAAGGAGGAATGATGTGGATTGAGTACTGGACCTCATCTGTATGCCTCAACGAAGGAAATCCTCCCCGAAAAGGAGGATACATGATTCTATAAAAAGGAATGTTTTCGTTACCAAACTCCCAACGCCATCTTCATGACCATGCCCTATTCGCAACGGATGAAATGTTGGTCGTAAAATGGAAAACAGTACTACAGTCTACTCTTCCATTGCCTCGTCACCATCGCTCTCGGAATCCTCCCAACCGTCATCGTCCTCTTCATCCACCGGGGGGTCACCGAGCTCCTTGTTGATGCTCGCGAGTAGCTCGTTGGCATGCTCACCCAGACGCTCGTCCTCGTATTCCTGAGCTGCATACAAGTTCAAGCAGCGCGTTAACCAGCGTCTGGACGTGCCCCAGTTCAGCTTCCACTCATCATCCTTACTCTCCAACTTGTTCTCCTTCTGCTTCTCGCCAAAAATGAACAGCGCCCAGCCGCCGAGGTACCACGCCTCCACACTCTGGTCATCGTCCCCGACGAGTCTCTCCAGCACATCAATGGCCTCCTGCTCCATCTCCACTTCAAGCAACAGCCGAACCAAGCTGATGCGCGTGGGAAAGTCAGGAACATTGGGATCCAGGGGGTGCAGATGCATCCACAACTCTAAGCTTCGCTTCAACGACGCCCTGGCCTCGTCTGTCTTCTCCTGCGATATCCGCACGTTGGCGACGGTCTGCCAGGTCTCTGCCAGCTCGGGGGCAACAAGAAGCGCCTCTGTGATGAGCGCCTCGCACCTTTGCTCTGCATCCTCTTCCCAGGACAAATCCGTCATGTATACCTCCGCAACAGCGCACAGGGTACCGCCCAGCTTCTTTTTCTTTTCGTCGAGTTGCGCTTCCTGCTCTTCGTTTCGCTTCGGCAGATCGACGAGCGTCTGAATCTGACCCCTCAGGGACGAAGCTCCGCGCTCGAACCACTTGACGCTGTCCTGGCCACCGTCCTCACTCAGCTGTGCGAGCCAGAGGAACTTCTCCGGTCCGCCGCCTATGCGCTCGTCGAGAGAACCGTCCTGGTCAAGCTCGACAGCCTTCATGAAGTACACTCTCGCGTCGTCAATTTCGCCCATTTCGAGGTTGATGAGTCCTAGGAGATTTGTCGCTGCCAGTTCATAGTCTCCGCCTGCTCCTGTTCCGTCAAAAGCCTTCTTGGCGGCTTTAACGGCATTTTCCAGGTCACCTTCTTGCAGCTTGGTTGTTGCTTCGACGAGAAGGAGGGCTGGGTTGGCGGGCTTCTTCTCGGTTCTCTTTTTCGACTTTTTGTTAGGGCGAGTTGGTGCCATCTTGTGCAATGTGGTTATTGATTTTATATGCGAGAATTGGCCGCAGGAAATGATCTTTTTTGGGTATCAAGAAGGAAATTGAGTGAGCGATGAGAATGAGAGGTGAGTTTAGTGAGCAGGCTTGCGCCGGAGGTGGGTTCAACTGGGCCTCTCCGGAAAAAATATATCTTATCGATAACCGGTGTGATGAGTGGCACAAGGGGTCACCGACGATGCTCACCGGTAATTACCCACTTTTGTGACCAACCTCAAGGTTTTCTGAATTTGTTTCTCTGTTAGGTCATTCCATTATTCTTCATTATCGTTGAATGCAATACTCGAAGCTTGCATGAAGCTAAAAATTCTTGGTTGGAAACAATCTCATTCTTGGTAGGTCTCCGAGCTCATTTCCTCTCGCTGCAGATCGCAGGAACGTCCTTGCCTGAGTGTAAGCCGCGAACCACTGGCTCTAAGTTATCCAAGAGCAAAACATCAACACCACCGATTTATGATTGATTAATGAGCGTTTGTTTCCATGAGAGATTTTGAAGTTCATATGGGAGGTCATGTTCGTAACGGAGCACCTTCCTGGAAGATGATTCATCAACTTCCATCCATCTCCAATGTCATCGAGATATACTTGCGATCTGCTTGATGTCCGGTGAGAATTCAAGAACTTCTGAGGACAAGGCGGCCGACTCCGTCCCGCCTGATAAGTAGTTACCTGAACTTTCCATGTGCGTCCATCCAAAAGTCTTCCCTCGGGAGCAGTATGTGGAAACATACTGAGATCTGTTGTCTGGTCTTCGTGTCATCTTCAAACTGCAATCATGAGGGTGTCTCTTGCGCTCAGCTTGCGCTCTTTAGCCATTTTCGCCAGCCTGCTCGACCTTTCTCGGGCCCAGAACAACAGTTCCTTACGGCTATCGAGCCTTCTTCAACAAGATGGTGGATGCTCGGCGTCCAACCAGTGCGCTGTGGGCTGTTGCGGCCAGTTTGGCTTCTGTGGTTTTGGTCCAGACTTCTGCGGGGACGGCTGTCAGGGAACATGCGATGCCGTGGCGGAATGTGGACGTATGATACTTTCCCATGAGCTTGTGTCAAGAAGGGGCTACTAACGCTTTTTGAACAGAATATGCCCTTCCAGAAGATGAGTTTTGTCCGCTGAATATCTGCTGCAGCGGCGATGGCTTCTGCGGTATGTGTTCCGGTTGCTCGCTGTTGTTCCGATGGTTGACGACATGGACGTGAAGGAACCACCACTCTCTTTTGCGACGACAAGTGCCAGAGCAATTGCGGCTCTCCCACTCGACCGTGAGCACAAACCTTTGGCCCTAGCTTCGATGTCCGCTGCTGAAAAACCATTGATGTCATTAGATCCTGCGGTGCGAGCTCAGGGATGAGAAATAGGAAAACAATCGCATACTACGAGAGCTGGGCGCTGCGCAGGCCAGGCTGCGAGTGGCGGCCCGAGGATATTGATGTGCAGCTGCTCACTCACATCAACTATGCCTTCGCTCTAGTCGGAGCCGACTATCGGATAGCAGCTATGAACGAGTTCGACACAGGATTGTATTCCAGGACAATCGCCCTCAAAAACCAGAACCCTAGCCTCAAGGTCTCTATCGCCGTCGGCGGCTGGGCTGCAAGTGGTCCGCCGTTTTCCAACATGGCTCGATCCCAGGACAGGCGTGCTGTTTTTATCCAGTCAGTCATTGATCTTCTGGATACTTACGGGTTTGACGGTATCGATCTCGACTGGGAGTACCCTCTTTCCCCTGACCGAGACGGAGCGCCTGAGGACAAGGAGAACTATGTCCGTCTTGTCCGCGAACTTCGAAGAGCCCTGCCTGCGCACAAGGAGATAACCGTGGCTATTCCTGCCTCCAACTGTGAGTCCATGGCCAGAAAGCCATTATTCGACTTATGGATCGGAATTCTGACACTGTTGAAGGGTATCTGCGGCACTTCGATGTTGAGGCGATGGCGGCACACATCGACTGGGTAGGTCTTGCCGACAGCCTCTGGCAGAGTGCTCTGGACTGACTGCGATACCGTAGTTTAACATCATGAGCTACGACATCCACGGCACATGGGACGGTAGCAGCGAGTGGTCACAACCTGTGGTTCAGGCGCACACGAACCTGACTGGTTAGACCCCTGCAATACGATATGGATATCACAAATGGCTAACAACATCTCGAAACCATACAGAAATTGATGATGGTTTGGATCTTCTATGGCGCAACAACATCAAACCCAGCCAGGTCGTGCTTGGGCTCGGGTTTTATGGGCGGTCTTTTACCCTCCAGGATCCTAGTTGTACTGAACCAATGTGTCCGTTTTCGGGCGGAGCTGATGCTGGATACTGCGTGGATACGTCTGGTGTCCTCTCCAACGCCGAGATCCGCCGCGTTCTTGACCGCACTGGAGTGGAGCCAATTCTCGACAGAGAGGCCGGCGTCAAGTACATCAGCTGGGAAGGCCAATGGCGATTTACTTTGAGTCCCTTGAATTTATGCCCGGGAATACTGAAAGGATCTCGCCAGGGTATCGTATGACGACGGCGAAACGCTGGCCTTGAAGACGCAGTTTGCCAACAACAGATGCCTCGCCGGCAAGATGATCTGGGCAGTTGACCTCGACGAACCCGGCTCCCCGACGCTTCAGGCTCTGGTGTCGGGAGGCTCAAGCTCTGGCGGCGGAAGTGGAAGTGGTGGGGGTCTTCCCGGAGGTCTACCCGGAGGAATGTTCAAGGATTTGTCTGTGAACGCGGCAATGCGTGTGGACCGAGACCTCAAGTCACAAAATGAGGCCGCGGTGGTATGTCTCACGGTCTCAGCGTGTACTTACTGTGAATTCGTGAAACTCAGCTAATGCCTTGAGTTTACAGAACATGATTCTCACCGAATGTGGCAAAGAATGTCCCACAGGGTGGCATGCTATCGCCAAAGCATCCGGAGTTGTAAGTCTTGGAATCACGCCCCCTCCCCTCTCTCAAGAATTCGAAACCACGGCCTGACATGAATGTGCAGTGGGCCGGATCTGGCAAAGACCTCGAAGAATGCATGCTCAATCGAGGTCCAAGAAACGTTGAAAACCAGAGAGCAGGCCGTAGCAAGCGGTCCCTGTGCGTGCCGGATAACATTGAGGTCGAGGGCTGCTCCTGGGTTGGAAAACCGCTCTTCTGCAGCCCTCCTGGCAGACTCTTTACTTTGAACCATTTCCTCAAAGGATCTGGAGGTTGTCCAAAGGGTTCAATCCATCTCGCCAACAACAACATGCCGCCGAGCGACGGGGACGGAGGCAGTCCCAAGGAGTGCTTTCCAGGCACATACGGCTCATTCGTAAGTGTTGCCTTCTAGGACGGATCCAACCTCAAACAACTGGCTGACCATGAGGCTTTCGCGACGCTTCAGTGTTGCAAGAGCGTTGAAAGCAAGCTTAGTAAAAGGTGGTGCGACGAGGTGGATTTCGGAGGCATGGGAATCGGAGGAGGTCTTGCAGGTGTCCTTGCAATCCGCGGCATCCTCGACAAGGTCCGTCAGAGGTCATCCAACCTCGCCGGAGTGCCTTGGGATCCAACGTTGCCTTCAATTTTCGACGGCTACAATGGATGCAACGGCATACGTTATGGTGATATAGAGGAACTCGAGATGTTGGGGTATACCCCTCACAACCTTCCCCAAGGAAGCGACTTCAAGTGGCCCGGTCCGGATGACGACGAGGGAGATTGCACCACCACTTTAACCCAGTCGACGACAGTAACCGTGTCAACGACGACAGTGAAGGAGTGTAACATGGTAGCGTGGCCCCAGGCCTGCCACAACTACGTGTCCGTCGCGAAGCATTGGTTTGCGAGTCTCCACAACCCAGCTTTGCAGAGCGATCACCTCCTGTGTCCTTGGGAGTGGTTGCCCGGGGCTACTGCGAGGAGAACAGTCCCCGGTAGGTGGGACAACCAGCATACAGGCTGGAAACAGTGGCTCCCTAAGCCCGGCGCTCAGACTTGCGAACGAGACGAGTATTCGTTCATCAGATTCATCGGCCTGCCAAATCCGCCGGTTCAGTTCCTTAGAGTGTAAGTGACCCTTTGTTCTGGTGACAACAAACGACGGACATCTGACCATCACGATAGGTTACCCAGAAGTGAGAACGGCGCCGCGGGCAATCACCTCGTTCATGGCGTCTGCCCCACGACGATGAAGTCAGAAACCACGGTTGAGACAATATCGGGCGGCAGTCGCACGTGCACCGTGAGCTCCAAGACTACCAAAACACAAGTCGTTCTCAGCATTGGATACGCCCCTTGGGATCCTAGTTGGGGCAACACGGCTCTGTGGGACGACCACCTGAGACAGAACCCGTGTATCCCTAACATCAACTTCGACGACCCGGGTTTCCCTCTCCTGACCGATGATCCGTGGTACCGAACTGGGAGCGGCGTGGGCATCGATTCAGCGAGATATCGTCAGCCTCCTCCAGTTACTGTGACCCAGGGTCATATTCTTCCGCGCCGAAGCGACGTTGATGTTTACTTTTCCGACGAGGACGGCTTCGGTATCGTGGATGCCCGAAATCAGTCGCGACGCGCGACGCCAGAGGAGTTGCGGGAACATCTGGGGATCTTGCCTTGTCGCTCCCCCAACTGCATTGACGAGAAGGCGGCTCTGGGGCTTGATGTGAACGGGAACCCCATGCCGACCTCCCTTGAGGCCACGGCGACGGCAGTCGATCCGATGGAGAAGGAGACCGCGGCCGCCGAGCGAAGCCTTCCGGCCATGACTGGTAGAAGCTTCCAGGAAAGCCTACCAACGGCAACGTCGACAGCGGTGGTGACTCCAGCTTCATAGGCATTGGATGTTTAGCTTACTAGTTAGGGAGAGATTCATGTAGTTGGGTTTTTTATGTACTGGAGCCGATGCAGCGGCATTCACCAAGATATATAGTCACTGAGATAAACACACCACGAGAGATCGAATCCACTGCGTGAGGAAAGCTCACGGTGCTTCTACGACAGACCCAAACCAACATACGGAATAAGGTCTGAATCCTCCTTCCACTGAGCAAGAAGCTCTTGTCTGTCCCGGCCAAACTTGTGTGGATCGAATTCTTTTTCATAACGCTCTTCGACTTCGCCTGCGGCACGATAAATCTGCTCAGAGTCACGCGCCCAGTCCTGCTCGCGAAACTCGGCCGGCCAGCCGTAATGCCTCAGGGCCTTGCCAACTATCTGACCAAGAACATCCTGTCGATGATTTCTTCAGCTCATGTCCCCTCGAAGCTGTGGGATAGACAAGTGCGTGTGGGGCTTACAGATGAAGTGCTCCAGTATTCGCCTCCGCTTGAAGCTGGAACGAGTTCAAGGTCAAGGACGTCCTGAACCCACCTCCTCAGGACGGTTGGCGCATGATACATGGGCCAGTTTCTGTAGTGATCCGGGTCGTCTGGTCTTTCGACGGGATAGTCCTGGGGCAGGCCACCCCGGCCTCCTCTAGCGGGAGCTTCCAGAGGCCCGCCAGAGACGAATCTAAAGGCGTCTGAATTTTTGATCGCGTTGTCTGCTCAGCTGCCCAGATCCAGAAATGACAGAGACATGAGTGGAAGGAAGATCAGACACATACTATGACCAAGGTCCAGGATCCAGGCAAGACCGTCACTCTCATCAGGGCGGGCCAAGGCGACATCTTGAGGCAGGAGGTAGCTGGCATCGTTCAAGCTATCAGGCTGGGAAGAATACCGCGCCATCTCGTGCGGGTCGCGACAGTCGTTGACGTCGTACTCGTCGAAGTAATTCATGGCGTCGGCCTCGGGATAAATGCGCATGCGCCTGTACGACGCGATTCGGGGGTACGGCAGCCGCTCGAGGAGTGAGACGGCCTCCGGGCTCATGCCCTTCTCGTTCAGCAGACGCTGGCTGTCCAGACGAGCGTGCCTCCCCGTTTCTGCCTGCGGAAATATAACGTCGTCGCGTTTCCAGAAGTTCAGCCTGAGCAGTGTGGCGTAGATGTCGCACCAGAGAGAGACGAACTCGTCCTCTCGGAAGGCCGCCGCAGAGCCCGGAGCAGGCCGCGTCCAGACTAGCGGTGCCATTTCGGTGAGCAGCGTCATCGTGGGTGGGTGGTCAGCTTGCCTGTGGCCTTTGCGTGAGAGAGGAGTTTAAGGAGAAAGGAAATGTGTCGTGATACAGCGTGCCTGCTATTAGTCCGGGCTGTCTCCGAGGCTTATTACGCCCGCGCTCTGCGCGGCCCATAGCCTTAGACAATACATCCCTTTTTCACCGACCCAACTTAGCCCCTACCCGCGGTTCGACAAAATGCGAGTTGCAGACAACCAACTGACTCGGGATGAATGATTGGCCGACTTTTTGAGGTTCGTGACGCAGACCCCGCCTTTCAGTTTGCTTGGCCTGGTTAGGTCCGATCACATCCCCTGACAGACGAGGCGCCATTCGTTACTCTTCACATTGCCGTGCCGAGATGGGCTTATGAGTTTTGGCTATGAACAGACCCAAACCTATATTTAATTAGGAAACTGCTTTTGATTGGTGTTAGTACTCTCAAAAAATCGAAAAGTCCCACCCACTGGTGCCTTCAGGCTACGTGGTGCTCCTCCTGATTGTAGTTTGTCTATTAATTAACTTCCTGTCACGAGCCATAGATAGGGGTGAGGGCGAGTTATAAGGAGCAACTCTCTTAGCTATGGATTAGTGCGCGCGGAAAGCGCAGTGAAATAGTCTGCGGTGCGCGATTACATAATCGCGCGCTACAGCGCATAGCCACTGCAGCCTCATAAGGCTAAGAGTGCTATGAACCGTATCGCGACACACCCCCCAGCTGCGCAGCGAATATCGCTAATACGGCAATCTGCCATCGCGCACAGCTATAACTATTTTTAAATATATATAAAAGAGACAAAGCAGTGTTATAAATAGCCTTAAAGGCGCAAAATAAATAAAAATATCCCTTATAAGTGCTTTAAAGAGTGTAAACAAATAACATATAACTTAAGTAACAGTAATATAATCTGGGTAAGTAGCAGAATCCTGTTAGTAGTGCTTAACTGCCTGTAAAGGCAGCTAGGTAGGTATAGTTATTACTTATACTACTCTCTGCCTTAATTTTCCTCCTTCTTCTACTCAGAATATTATAATAATTATAAGTTAACCCTTTATATATATAAAAAATTTGTTATATATGTTATTAACTGTCACTAATACTTATCTTTATATAGAACTATCTATACCTATTAACACTATTATTAAAAATAGCTTCTAAGTGTAAATAATCTATAATACTAGTTACTAACTATATTACTAAGACTAAAGTAACCTATAAGGTTAAAAAAAAGGCAGAGTAGGAGCAGCTAGCTGCTCTTACTAAGTAGGAGGAGGCTAAGAATAATAAGAGTAATAAGTATAAGTCTTTTATTTTGCTATCCTATAGCCCCTCTAGTAACTATTACTATCTAGCAGAGCCTTTTAATACTATAGAAGCTAATAATATCCTTCTAATAGAAGAGGCTAAGGCTTCTAAGAAGAAGCTTATAGGTAAGTATAAGTATATCCTCTCTATTAAGGAGGAAGAGGATAAGAATAAGGAGGAGCCTATTAGTATATTTATAATATTACTTCCTTATAGTTTAGAGATACTAATAATAGTTTAGAGAAGTCTAAGTATAAGTCTAAGGAGGTAAAGATTATAGCTAGTATATATTATAGCATATTAAAGAAGAAGACTAACCCTGCTACTAGTAAGAAGACTCTAGGCTCTACTAAGAAGCTCTATACTTTCTCTACTATCCTAGAGGGAGCTAGTAAGCTGATAGAGCACCTATACTATAGCTATGCACACTTACTACTTATAGGTAAGAGCTCTAGTTACTGCTTCTATAATACTAGTAAGTGTTACTACTACTATCTAGCTAGCTATAGCTACTAACCCCTTCCTGCTACTACTATTATACCCTATAAGTGCTACTATAAGGCTTATAATAGTAATAACTAAGTTATAAGTATTCCACACTTATATATAGATATATATAAGATAATTTAGCATAGTGCTAACTTATCTGTCTAGGCTCTTACTTATTAGTACTAGGTTCTCTAAGCTATTCTTAAAGAGGAGGAGGAGAAGGAGAAGAAGGAGGAGGAGGAGGAGGAGCAGGAGGAGGAGGAGGAGCTCTAGGTTATTATATATCTAGAGGCTGCTATAGGAGAGCTGGCTTTAGCTAGCCCTTCTTAGCAGGTTTCTGCAGCTACTACTCTTTCTAGTAGTACTATTACTAGCATATATACTTGCTTAGTAAGCCTTTTAGCTCTCTATAAGCTGCCTGCTAGTATAGCTAATAGCTTTATTAACTGCCTTATTATAGCTATCTATACTAAGGAGTACTCTTATTATTAAATATATACCTTTAAGTATTAATACCCTTTACTTATTAGTATTTAGGGAGGTGTAGGGCTAGTATACTTAGAGCTAGTATACCTATAAGAATTACCTTTCTGCCTAGCTATTATATATAGGGGGGCTATAGCCCTATAAATAATATCTGCTAGCCTTTAAACCTAATAAAGCTTTATTTTATACTCTTAAACTTACTTCCCCTTTATTATAATAATATAGCAAGTATCTACTAGGTTTAGCAGCACTTAGAAGTATTTAAACTTAGCTTAGAAGAGGCTTTTTATAAGCCTATCTACTAGTATCTTATCTATAAGTATATAGAGCACTTTAAAAGTGCTCTTTATATACTCTTAGTGTAGCTATATATTCTAAATATTAATATACTATAAGCAGATTAAAATATGCTCTCTCTCTCTAACTACTAGTTAAATAGTCTGCTAATTATTATAATAGACTTTCTAAATATCTCTAAGCTTTAAAGCAAGGTTATAGTATAGCCTTTAAAGGGCTATTATCTCTTTAGTAGTGTGCTTAAGGCTTAGAAGCTCTGTTTTAGTTATTAACGTTATAACTATTACTTAATAGGCTGCTTTCTATTAAATCGCGCCTCTAAAGAGTATTATTATATAGCCTTATAATAACCTATATATCTCTTTATTATTAGTAAATAAGATATTACTAGCAATTAGCAGTATAGGAGTCTCTTTATTACTCTCTAAGCTGCTATAGCAGATTATAAGGTAGTAAGTTATATAGAGATACTATATATACTGCCTTGCTATAGCAAAATGCTATATACTTAGATTTATAAGAAAGTGGAAGAGTTATACTATAGCAAAGACCACTTTAAAGTATATTATTATTACTATATATAGGATGCTTCTAATAAGTAATTAGTAGTCCTTAACTTCTATAGTAGTAGCCTCACTAGGGTTCTTTATAAGCTTAGTAACTAGTATAAGAGTGCTCAGAGTAATACTATTATAGAGGCTAAAACGCTCTATAATAGTCTTAATATACTAGTTATAGACCAGGTAAATCTTTTTAGCCACTTAGTCTTATATAATATATATTCTAAGATACTATTTAATAGAGCCTAGTTTATATAGTTTATATAGTTTCTTAATCTCTTATATAAGCTTCTAAGCTTTAGAAGCATAGTCTTAATAGAATAAAACGAGGATATTATTAATATAGAACAGGAGCAGGACCTTATAGTACTTATCTTAAAAGAGATAGAGCTTCTTATTATATAGAGAGAGTCTAAGCTTATATAAGGCCACAGAGAATTCCTTATACTATAAAAGAAGCATATCCTTTAAGCTATATAGAGCTCTATTAAGCTCTATAACTTTGCTAGCTTACTTAAAGCTATCTAGAAGGTAGTAGGTAACTAGTTCTCTGTCTAGGTTAATATCTATATTTAGGAATATATTAATAATATTAAATTAGAGTATTTTATAGTTAAACTAGGTTATAATTACTACTACTATATATAAGCTTCAGGCTATAAGCATAGTAGTATAGGTTAAGCTAAGAGAGGAGGTGTCTTATATATCCCCTTATATATAGATTTGCGCTTTATAGATATTAAGGTGGTTACCTTAGAACTTATAGGTATATATCTACTTTAAGGGAAGAGGCTTTAAGTATACCTCAAACTAGTTAATAATATACTAGGTTCTTTTAGCTATAAGCTTATTAATTTCCTTATTTATAGCCTCTTAAAATATATCTTAGAATAGCTCTCTTAGCTTCCTAGCTTTAAAATAGTTACTTAGAGGCTTTAAGAGGTTTTCTATAAAATATATTATTCTCTACTTAGTATTTAGGCATATCTTAGAGTTATCTTATAGATATGCTATAATAGTAAAGTATAGAGTCTTATATCTAAGAGTGCTTTTTATAATAGCTTTATACTAATCAGGTATAAAGGTTATAAAGAAAGTATTCTAGTAGTTATCTAGTAAGCTCTTTTCTAAATAAAGAGTTATAAGGACTTTTAGATACTGCTCTCTGGTGCTCTGTTATATTAGAGGCCTATAGTTAATTTATTAGTATTAATAATAGGCAGGTTAGGAATCTGTTTTAGCTGCTAAAAAGGAGTCTTATCTAGATTACTATAAGCTCTCCTCCTTTATAGGTGCTTAAGTAGCTAGTTTTTAAGTATTTAAAACAGGTAGATATAGGTCTATACTCTTAGTAATAGTATATTACGCTTTGGAGTAGGGCTCTAGTATTATAGAAGTGTCTGAACTTAATTCTAGTATGCTTTTAGGATTAGAAGTTTATTTAGGAGTAAGTAGTCCTCTTTATATTCTAGCTAGTATACTTTTAAGCTATATTATAGTAGCAGTATGAGGTGCTTCTAAATTGTGGAAAGTAGCTAGTATAGAGAACTTAAGCCTACTAGTAGTTTATTTATTTATTATAAGGTTACTATTTGCTTTATTAAGCACCTCTAAGGTTTTAAGGACTATATTAGAGGATTTAATAGGTATTTTAACCTTATTAATAATTATCTAGGTGCTCTAGATATCTATAGCTTCCTTCTTATTATCTAGAAAGTAGAATTTTAACTTATCAAAGTATATATTATATATAATAATAACCTGGTTAAGCATAGAAACCTAGATCCTATATAGGTTATATATTTCTAGTATATATTCTATAAGGTATCTAAGATAGGCTCTTAGGTTAACCTTATAATAGTATCTCCTAATACCTTTTTTATAACTCCCTTTAAGGGGGTAAGCTTTGCAGCTATAGGTATATAAGCCTCTCTAGTATAGGTATAGGTTTTGGTGCATAGTAAGTGCAAAGTCTAGTTACTACTATTAGAAGTAGTTCTAGAACTACTTAAGTTCTATCTAAATAGAGCTTTACTAGTTATTTATAGTATATAGGCTGATATTAAAGATAAAGACTACTACTCTCTAAGCCTCTAAGATAAGGTACTTTAGCAGGTAAGTAGTAGTTAGTATTATAAGCACTTTTAGAATAATTTCTAAGCTAGTATGCTTTTTACTACCTATAAGCTCCTTAGTGTTTACTAGTAGGAGCTTAAGATTAATTCTAAGCTCCTCTACCTATTATTTATATTAAGTAAAGCCTTATATAGTAATAATAGTATGCTTAATATTATAGCAGATCTTATAGATAGTAAGTCCCTGCTATCTTTATACCTAGCATTTAAATATCTAAAATACCTTAAACACTTTATTATGCTCTTTTAAGACTAGGGGAATTTTAAAGAGTCTTCTACTATACTTATCTTTAATAAGGAGTATTTAGATATATAGTCTGCTAAGCTTTTAGTAGTTAAAGAGGTTCTAAGCTATATAGTAGTAGGGATAGGGAGATCTAGCTTTAGATATGCTATATAAGATAACTTACTTAGTATACGCTTAAGTGCAGAATTTATATTAAATATATAATAGAGTTTTAATTCTCACCCTCTAAGTATTATATATAAGGTATTTAAGTATGCTTTAGTCTAGGTAACTAGCTTAGAGGTACTATAGTTATATATTATTAGACCTTTTAGCTGTGTAGTGGTATAAGGGGTATATTAGCTTCTAGTTATTTAAGAGGGCTATAATATTTATACTACTTATAGGAATACTTAGACTAGACAGGTAGATAGAGATAGGGTTATATTTAAAGAAGACTAGGTTACTCTTATATAGTAGCTGCTTTATATAAGTAGACTTATCTAGCTTACTAAACTGCAGAGAGTAGTTATAGCTATTATACTAGATATCTATCTTAAAGAGGAGTGCTTCTAAGATAATATTAGTGTGTATATTTTTAATAATAGTAATATTATTTAAGGTTAAAGTGCTCTTTTTACCTATTAAGGTGTCTTTAAATATACTCTAGATAATCTAAGTGCCCCTCCTAATAATTAGTATACTTATACTACTAACTTTAATCACCTCGTTATTATATAAGTATATAAAGGTGCTAGGAACTAGCTTTCTCTTATTATTAATAATATAGAGAGCCCTATAATTATCTAGAATAATGCTATTAGAGAGAGCATATAGTCCCTTAAAGAATATAAATACTATAGAATAAACTTAGATTACTTAGCTTTTATCTTTAAAAAGGCTTTAGTTAATAATATAGCAGGAAATATTATTAGAAAGTTGCTCTTTATTACTAGTACTACCCCTGTTACTATACCTGCTCTAGCTACTACTATAGTATCTGCTATAGCTATAGTTAGATAAGTGCTAACTGCTTTTCTAAGACTTCTTTATAATCCACCCTATATATATAAGGTTATTATAGATATAGCTCCACTATAGGGATATTACTATCTCCTATATATACTATGCTTTATCCTTTAATATCTTATAATCCTTAAGGCTATTTTTTAGTAAGCTTATAAATACCTATTAGATATAGCTATAGTTTTATAGGGTCTACCTATAGTATTATTTGCAGAGGCAGCTAGGGATCTTATTAGGTGTTACTACTAGAAAAGAAGTATCTAAAGCGGTTTATGAGGCTTAAAGTAGATCCTCTAAGTTAGAGCAGCCTATAAGAGTAGTATATGCTCTAAGTAATCTGCTAGAACTCTTAGTAGTAGCTAGCTTATTATAGATCTTAGTAGTAAGGATAATTCTAAGCTCTTTAAGTAAGAGATAGGGTATTCTAATCTCTTCTACTTAGATAACTAAATCTAGCTAGTTCTAGGTTTAAGTAGGAGCTATTTTATAGTATACTGTTTTAAGAAAAGCATATCTGCTATAGCTTCTCTTAGTATTAGTGATATTCTAGCTTACTATTAGCTTATAGAGATAGTGCTATTCTCTATACTACTTAGCAGGCTAAGTAGTATGCTTAGTGTATTTTAGAATATCTTTATAATCTTAGTATACTTATTTCTATATACTATTATTAGAGCAGGTAAGTTACTATTTAAAAAGGCAGAGTATATTTTAAAGGTTAATCTAGGACTTATTATTCTTATTATTAAGCTTTATCTCTGCTACTTTAAGGTAAACTATATTAATAGTCTAATAGATAAGTATCTAATAGTTATAGTATAAGGTAATCTATAATAAGAGGTTTATACTATTAGTAGAGAGGTATTTAAGTATATTGCTCTACTTATCTTAGATATCCTTATACTTAATAGAGGTTAGTAGGGTTAGCTTTATAAGCTTAGAAGTAGTAAGACCTACTCTACTAGTTTATTAGAGAGTATTAGACTCCTTACTCTTAATAATATTAATAGAGTTATTGCACTTAGTAGTCTTATAGAGTATCTAAGAGGGATTCTCCTTAGCTTTCTGCTTTTAGAGGGCTGCTTTATACTTAATAAGATTAGCCTTATACTTAGCCTAGAAGTAGTTATTATGCTTATCTATAAACTCCTAAATAGTTAGAGTGCTTTTAAGAGTATTAGAAGGCTTACTAGTATTAGAGCTATTAGAATTAAGATACTTCTAAATATCCTTGCTCTGTGCAGATAAGTATAGGTTAAGGTACTAGTAAGACTAGTTAGCAGAACCCTAGAGCTTTGCTTTTAGAGAGAAGGTTATTAAAGAGTATGCTGCTATTATTATGAGGCTGCTTTAAAAAAAGGTTTTTAAGTATTATAAGGTTATTTTAAATAGGTGAAAGATAATAGGAGAAAAGCTGCTCACCCTTTTCTAGGCTTAGAGAGGTTAGAGAGGTATTTATAAGCTATAGAGCTGGGCTTATAACTGTTATAAGCTATAGGTAGGGGTGAGGGCAAGTTATAAGGAGTAACTCTCTTAGCTATAGATTAGTGTGTGCAGAAAGCGCAGTAAAATAGTCTGCAGTGTGCGATTATATAATTGCACGCTATAGCGCACAGCTACTGCAGCCTTATAAGGCTAAGAGTGCTGTGAACCGCATTGTGACACTTCCTCTATACTAATAAGCAGCTTTAATAGCTAATATACCTGTAGTAAATGCTGTTAAATCGGGGTTATTATCTGTATATTTATAATACTATAGTGTGTGTGTATAAATTCTATATATTAATCTTTATTTAGGTATATTCTAGCCCCTTTTTCTATATATACTCTAGTTATAGTTAGTATACCTAGACTGCTTTAGGCCTATATATAAAGCTAAGCTAATATTATACCTAACTTATACTATATATTCTAGACTCTATAATCTAATATATTCCCTTAGAGATTACTAACTATTTATAAAGCTATTTCTAAACTCTATTAAAGTCTATCTTATTCTATATATAGGTTTCTTTTACTTTTATATACTTTATATTATCTTTCTCCTCTAGGTTCTATATATAGTTTGCTTTTAGTTATATATATTAATTACCTATTTATAGCTAACTATAAAATACTTTAAATTATAATAGTATAAGTATCTTTATAAATTTATTTACTATAATCTCTATTAATAGAGTATATTTAACTAATATATACCTTTCTATAATCTCTTGCTATAGCTAGTAATTATAGATATTAATATATTATAGCCTTATTTATAACTAAATAAGCTTTATATTAACTAGCTAAATAGTTTATTAATTATTATACTAAATTTGAATTATTATTTATATTATATTAGGTATAGTAAAAGTAGCTTCTAGTATAGCATTACTTAGAAGTTAGACTTATAATATAGTTATTAACTAATTTATAAAAAGAGCTTTATATACTACTTAGAGTAGTATAAGTAGCTCTATCTTAGTTATTAATATTATAACTATTATCTACTTACTTACCTCTTAAGTAATTATTTCTCTAAATAGCTTTATTATAAGTATTTATAAGCTTTTTTAGTTAACTATATTATTTATAAAGCTAGTATCTAAGGTAACTTTAAGTATATTATTTATTTTACTAAGCTTAGTGCTATACTTAAGATAGAGGTATTATATTTAGTAGAGATATTAGAGAACTTAATTAGTAATATAGTACTATATAGAGCCTAGGTTATTATTAAATCTAGTAAGATAGCTTATAGTAAACACTATATTAAGGTATATTATTACTACTATATATAGAATTATTCTAATATAGTATTAGTAATAGTTAATCTTCTATAAAGCTACTTTCCCTTTATATAGTTCTAATTTATCTTTTATTAGAGATATATATATTTATATATCTATATTAAGGCTTATAGTATATTACCTAAGCAGCTTCTATACTTTATCTATAAATATAGACTATAATAGCTATAGTTTATATATAGCTCTATTATAGAGTATTTTAATTCTAAGAAACTATTATAGATTCTAACTTCTTTTAAGGTAGTAATGCTTTTAGAGGGTATTTATAGCCTTCTTTATGCTTTTAGTATACTTATAAGGAAATACTAATATATAATTATCTATATAGAAGAAGAATATTACTTATCTATACTATTAATAGTAGTTCTTACTAGCTATCTATTTAAAGTTAAATATAGTAAGGCTAGCCTCTAAGTGTTTTTGCTAAAGTAGTAGTAAGTAGTATAGTCTATAAAGTACTTTTTATAGATATAAAACCTTATTATTATAGTAGTATTCTAATAATATACTTATAAATACTATTTTATTAATAATTATATATATAAATATATTTATAGTATTATATTATAATAGCTCTATATTAAAATAAGTAGTTATAGCTATTAATACTTAGAAAGATATATCTATAAGTATTACTATATATATATTCTATATATCTTTTGCTTATTAATTACCTTAGATTATAAGTCTTATTTTAAACTTTACTAACTAACTATATTTATTAAGTTTATATATATAAACCTAATAGTACTTAAGTACTTAATAACTATAAGCCTTCTACCTTACTTCTTTATACTAAAACTATAATACTTTATATCTCTTTAGGTAAGATCTCTTAGCCTTTAGGAATTTATTTATAAATAGATATAGCTTTATAAGCTTATTATATAATACTAACTAATTACAAAATATAGATAGAAAAGATAACTTTAACTAAGGATAGCTTAATAGAGTAACTATTTTATCTATATTATTTAGGCTACTATATACTATTATTAGTTTCCTAAAATACTAGTATAGTAAAGAGAGGGGTTAGATAGAGCGTAATATTAGTTTAAGATATATATACTAAGAAGAGTAGTATCTAGAGAGTAGTTAGTATAAAGGAATAATATAAATAGTTAATAGAGGCAGACTATATAATATTAGAGGTTATATAACTGCTTACCTAACTAGATTATAGTTATTCTAGTATTAGGCTATAAATCTTAGTAGAGGTTAGAATCTAACCTATTAAGTAATATAGATAATTATTTCTATACTAGCAGTCTTTTCTTTTATACTAGTAATTACCTAATAGGCCTATCTAAATATATAAATTAAATAATAAGTTAGGTATTATTAATAATACCTAATTAAAGCAAAAAACAGCCAGTTTAGCTAATTACCTAAATTCTTTTTAAATAGCCTAAACTAGCTCTAAATAGCATAAATAGTATAAATAGCATAAAAAGCTTAAATTAGCTATTATCCTAACGTTCCGTCTACTATATATACTACCTATTCTTCTATTTAAATTATAAAGGTATTATTATTAATAAGGTAGTATAAAGCTCTATTAGGCTTTATCTTTATTATAGTATTAGCTAGGTTATCTTTACTATTTACCTATTAGATCTTAAAGAGCTTATAGTACTTATATAACTAATAGAGGGCTATAATATTAATTATAAGATGCTTTTTATTTATAGTACTTAGCTTTACTAAGTACTTATATAGTAAGTATAAGTCTATATATATTATAGTAGGTATAGAGTTAGTAATACCTAGCTTAGTAGTAACTTAGTATAGTATAGAGGTAATTATAAAGGCTAGGTTAGTATTAGTAACTATAGTATAGATCTCTAAGGCTAATATACTATATATAATCTATTTATACTTTATAAAGCTATAATAGATAATATTACTATAGATTATAAAAGTAGTATTATTTATTATTTTATTAGCTAGTATAATAATATAGTCTAGCTATAATATAAGATCCTAGTTATTAGTAAATAATCTATCTATAAATATAAATAATTTTATAGTAGGTAGTAATAGTATAATAAAGGTTAGGCTATAATTAAGGTTATCCTTTAGTTACTAAAGACACTTATTAAGAATTATAATATCCTTATTAATAAAATCTTAGCACTAAGCAGTAGTTAATAGGTTAAAATAAGCCTCTAGTTAGTAAATTAAGGCTATATAAGCCCCTCTAGTATATTATTTAATATATTATTATTTTATTAATACTTTTATAATATTCTAAGCCTTCTATACTAGGTTAATCTTAGTACCTTAATCTTTTTAGTATAAAATAACTACTCTAGTAGGTAATAGAGAGGTTATTTTATTATTAAAGATAACTAGGGTAGTAATAGTAAGTTTCTTCTTAGGTTTAGCTATAAATTTAGCCTTTTAGAGCTCTTTTTCTTTAAGAGTTAAAAAGGAGGTAGTTAAGAGTTTAATAGTATTATTAGTTTATATATTAATAATAGTAAAGTATAGATTAATATTATTAATAATAAGGAGGTAAGGATTAAAAGCAGAACTAGTTATCTATAACTTATTATAATAGTAAGTATTATAGATTACCTATTAATAAATACTAACTTTAGTAATACTATATAAAGGTTTAATAATCTTTATAATAGTATTAAAGAGATAGAGACTATAGATTTAGTTAGATAGATAGGTATAAATATTTTATATAAGAGTAGTTTATAACTAAATATATACTTAGATAATATCTCTAATCTAAATTAAATAATTAGAGCTAAGAGATAGTATAATAGCTAAAAGAAGTTAAATACTATAGTATTATATTATTAATAATTAGGTTAAAATACTATACTTATTAGTATTATTTATACTATAAATAATAAAGTAGGACTTCTTAAATAGAGAAATAGTTTTATTTTTAATCTTATTAACTATATAGAATTAAAAAAGATATCTATATTACTTAAATAGGTTATAGATCTTAAATTTAAAAACTTTATATTTAAGAAGAATATTAATCTTCTTTTTATAGAACTTTTAAAAAGAAAGGCTATTATTAATAATTTTACTAAACTTATATAGAATAAAGTAGAGTTTTTAATCTACTTTCTCTTTTATTAATAAAAAGATTAATAAATTATTAACTTCTTACTTAAAAATATAAAAGAGATTAGTAATAATAGAGTTCTTTTAAAGTTATTCTCTATACTAAAGTATAAGAGAGACTAGAGAAGTATTTATAGAGAAAGTAGCTACTAGCTTAAAGTTAGTATTAATAAGGTTAGTATTACTAAAATTATTAAGGTTACTATAAAAGGATTTAATAGTAATAAAGGGGAAATCTTAAGAGCTATAGAGAAGCTAAATAGTAACTATTTTATCTAAAATAGTAATTAAATAATAGGAAATCTATTATTTATCTTTTTTATAATAGATTTATATTAATAATTATTAAGTTTATAGTTATAATACAGCTCCCTGCAAAAAAGACTATAATAAATTTACCTAGTTTATAGATATAATTTAGAAAACACTATAGAAGCACTTTAACCTATATCTTTTACTAGTTAAGGATAATAATACAGAAACCTGATATATTTCTACTAGTAAGCAAACCCTCTAAATATTACTATATAAAGTTAAATATATACTCTAGCTAAATAGACTAGTAGAATAGTAATAGTACAGGCAATACTGCGCTATATATAATAGAACTAATTATATTAGGGCTGAGTAGGCTACTAAGGCTCTCATAGCAACGCCTTCTAGCAAAGTGCTATGAAAAACGCCTAAAAGGTAAACCTTCTAGTAAGGTAAACGCCACTATATAAGATATCTAATAACTCTTTGCCTAAAGGTTAACCTTCTAGCAAGGTGCTGCATATATAAGAGATAACTTCTCAGCCTTCTAATATTAATAATTATAGTAAGAGGTAGATAACTTTATTTATACTTAGACTATTATAAATATCTAAAGTATTAATAATTTTATATTTAGTAATCTCTTTATTAAGTTTATAGTTATAACACAGCCCTCTATAAAAAAGACTATAATAAATTTATCTAGTTTATAGATATAATTTAGAAAATACTATAGAGGCACTTTAACCTATACCCTCTACTAGTTAAGGATAATAATATAAAAACCTAATATATTTCTGCTAGTAAGCAAACTCTTATATAAAGTTAGATATATACTCTAGCTAAATAGACTAGCAGAATAGTAATAGTATAGATAATACTATGCTATATATAATAGGGCTGATTAAATTAGAGCTAAGTAGGCTGCTAAGGCTCTTATAGCTTAGAAATGCCTTTACTAAACCTTTTAGTAAGGTAAATGCTACTATATAAGATATCTAATAACTCCTTATTTAAAGGTTAACCTTTTAATAAGGTATATATAAGAGATAACTCCTTAACCTTTAAAGAGGTTTTTATAGCTAGAAGTATAAAAGGCTCTACTATAAATAGAGCTTTATATCTATCTCTCTTTCTTATCCTTATTCTATAATCTATAATAAGTTCTCTAAGATATTAGCACTAGAACTAATATATTAATATACTAGCTATATATAAGATATATCTATTAATATTAGTAATATATAAAAGATTATATAAAAGTTTAGTATTAATATAATTAATAAAATACTCTATTTTATTAAGTAGCCTAGATAATACTAAGAGTATATTATTAATATAGCTCTTAGAAGAGCCCTTATTAATACCTCTATAGAAAATAGCTAGATATATAGTAATATTATATATAAATAAGTAAATATAGTATTAGAAGTTAATTAGATTATTATATACTCTATATATTAGCCCTTTTTTAAATAGGCCCTCTATAATACTAAGGCTAAGGCAGCCTTATAGAGATTAGTAAGTATAGCTTATACTAACTGCTTTAATATAGAGAGAGCATTACTAATAATAGTATAGCTGCTAGTAGATAAAGTAGTAATAGAGATAGTATTATTAGCATAGGTAATAGATAAGAGGATAAGTTAATAGATATTATTATTAAACTGCAAAGTTAAGGATTATAAGGCTATCTAGTAAGATAGGTATATATAAGTATAGCTATAGTTAGGATAGGATTATATAATTAAAGGCTATATATATTATTAGGAGGCGCGGCGCAGAGTTAGAAGGTCTATTATAAAGCAGGTAAAATCACTATATAGTAGCTAGAGGCTTAGTAATCTCTTTATATAAATTATCTATAGTAGTATAAATTACTTTAGCTTTAGCTATAATATTTAGTAAGAGTATTAGGTTATTACTAATATATAGATAAGTATTAAAAAATAAATTAAAGTGCCTCTATAGTATTTTCTAAATTATATCTATAAACTAAGTAAATTTATTATAGTCTTTTTTATAGAGGGCTATATTAGAACTATAAACTTAATATATATAATTTAATATTACTATTAATATAGTTACTAAGTCTCTAAATATTATTATATATTAACTTATAGGCTTTTAATATATATATATAAAGAGAGCTCTAAGTTCTATATAATCTTAGATCTAGTATAAATTTAATACTAACTTTATTTAAGTAGTATTTAATATTTAAGTAGACAAGCCTCTTATTTTACTATTTTAAGTATTAACTACTAAAAAGTTAGCTTTTTAGAGACAGTTTTAAACCTTTAGCTTTTTTTAAGTAATATTTAGGATAATATTAAGGTTCTCTTTCTTCTTATTCTTTAGGTTAATATATTTTTATAGTTTTACTAACTAAAGTTTATATTAAGTTAAATTCTATTAAAGAAGCTAATTAACTAAACTATTAAGTTTACTTAAGAAGCTAGAAGCTTTAGTAATATTAATAATAATTAGCTTATTATAGACTTATATATTAATAATATAGAAATAGATTTAATACTATAGATTTATCTAGATAGCTTTAATTAATATTATTTATAAAAATTAAACTATTAATTATTAAATGATATAGTATAAAGTATAAAATAATAATATATTAAGTATATAGCTATCTAGAAATCTCTATATATAGATCTATATATTATTTATATTTAAAAATAGCTAAAGTAGGCCTTACTCTATTATACTATAGTTACTACTACTTTTATATATACTTAGTGCGTTACTATATATACTAAGGGGTTAATTTAACAGATTAAGATAGGGCAGTGGGCTGTGCCTGCGCTCGCGCGCGCCCACGTGCAGAAACCTATACAAAATATGCCTATAAATACTATGCCTGCACGCCTATGTTTTAGAGTAGCGTTCTCACATTAGGAGTGGCTAAAAAGCGCTTTTAACTCAAAAAGCGTACAGCTTTGCATATTACATAAAAAGCAGCAAAAAGCGTGCAAAGCAGCGCTATACCTAATTAGGTAGGCAGTAGGCTACTGCTACTATATTGAGGGTCTCCTGCTTACACAAGCAGCTTGATTACACTATAAGAGTTAATATGGGTTTCCCATATGGAAAAAAAAATATCCACTTATCACACCTGCTATGGAGTAGGTACTTGCACTAAATGCTTAAAAGCGGGTGCCCTGTTTGCCTTGAATGGAAAAAGCGACCTGCTTGCTTTGCTGGGAGCCACCCCTATTTCACATAGATAACAATATTATATCTAAGGTTTTGTTCCTTGCCTAGCATTTGCGCCCTTCTTTTCTTTCTTTCTTCTCCCGTTTCACTACACCCCCTCCTTAATTCCGATTCGTCTTTCCCACGGCATGGCGGCCGAGGATAGCAAGACCTGCCGGATCACCGTTCTGGCGTCCGGATCCGGATCCAACTTCCAGGCGCTCATAGACGGGATTGCGGACGGCCGCATTTCTACCTGCAAGATCGTCAAGCTTTTCGTGAACAGAGCCAAAGCTTATGGTAGGTTGGGCGTTATATTCTACTGAAACCCTTCACGATACTAATTACCTACCTGCTCCAAAGCGATCGAAAGAGCAGGGAAAGCAGGGATCCCCCACTCCTACTTCAATCTTGTGTCGAACGGCTTCGTCGCCAAGGGCGAGAAGGATGAGTCGAAGGTGAAGGACGGCCGCGCCCGCTATGATGCGGCGTTGGCTGAGAAGATCCTCGAAGACAAGCCCGATCTCATCGTGCTTGCGGGATGGAGTAAGTGCTCTTGAAACGCCATACGCAAATATGAATACTGACTATGACGCAGTGCAGTATGTCGCACAGTGCATGACCAGCTTCTCGTGATTTTCTAGTACTTACACACACCCTACAGCGTTTTCAGCGAACCTTTCATCACTCCCATTGATGCTGCTGGTGTGCCCGTAATAAACTTGCACCCGGCGCTGCCTGGTATGTTACTTTCCCTGTGCCATATTCTCCAGCGAGTTGTCGTCGTCAGCAAGTAAAAGTGCACGCTAACTAGTTACTTTTCAAGGCCGCTACGACGGTGCTAACGCGTGAGTCCCCCCAGCTTGGTGTTTTCCTTCGCGATACTTGAGTGTACTGACCCTTCAAAGCATCGGCCGAGCCTACGAAGATTTCCAGTCCGGCAAGCTGGAGAACAACCGCACTGGCGCAATGTAAGCAACCACATGACGTTTCTAAGGCGGACCGCGGTGATTCTGACCCCAGACTTCGCAGGATCCATTACGTGATCGCCCAGGTGGACCGCGGAGAGCCCATTCTGGTTCGTGAGGTGGAAGTGTTGCCAAGTGACAAGCTGGCAGATCTCGAGGAGAGGTGAGTCGTCTATCAGATTCAAGCTGCGTAGTTTTGCTAATGAATTTAGGGTGCACCAAGTGGAACACGAGATCATTGTACAAGCCACTGCCCAAGTCTCTCGGGAGGTCCTGGCCAAGAAGGAGCAAAAGCAATAGAGGCAGCTTGGGAGTGCGGAGGAGGGTCTTGGAAGAACGTTACGAACGCTGACAATGTCTGACGAAGCCGTTTGGCATGGCAAACGCGGGGACCGTAAGTCATTGATTCTTTTATGAAAAGCCGCGTCTCGTGGCCTCGCGATATGATCAATCCAATTGCAGTGACAGTCCTCGCGTGGTGACCGAAACCAAACGACAGACTGACATGACCATCGTTCTGCCGTCCACCCTTCTGCTAACCTGTCTTCTTCTGCCAGACCTGTACGATCAAGCGCAATCCTGTGGAAACACCTCTCTAGTGCGTTTCCAGTAAGCTAGATCACAGGCGACGAAGCATGCCGCAAAATCTTGTCAAACAGTGGATGTTGCTACTTCTGTCCAACTGGCGTCTCATCAAGGTCATAATAGGCCCCATTATTGTGCGTGGCCCGTATTCAGACAGCACATTGAATTTCCTTGCAAGTAACTAGAAAGGCCGACTTCACTGGCTTAATTTTCTGCGGGCACACTCATTTTCGTCAAAGACCATCTCTGGCCCCTCTTAATACTCCCACGTTCAATTGTCCCGTCGATGTATTCTTATTTTCAACTTTGTATGCGTTCACTGGGCATTACGCCATTGTCCCCTCAGCCCACAGCCAAGGGCCTGCCCCGGTCAGGCTCAGACCAGGCAGGTTCCAAGATATCATCTAATCACTTTGAAGCCCACAGGCGACATTTCAGCCAGCCTATCTTCACATTCCAGCAAAAGGATCAGCAATCTCCCCCTCCAGCCGACAATTCCACCTGCTCGGTAATTCTCATCTTGACCAGTCAAACAGATCCACAACTGTCAAACACATCACAGTCACAGACCATTTGTGGAAAAAGCAATGCAAGTTTCCCAAGAAAGACAATCACAACGCTGATATACTTCTCTGATTCTCTCCAAGATTGGACTATGCTAATGTATTTGTGTGTATGATGTCCAGACTCGTTCCTGGCAGTCCTCCAACTTCTTTTACATTTCGTTTCCTGAGGTCACAGGTCAGTTGCCATGTATTCCGCTACCGCGCCTGCAACAAATGCACCGATATTCCCATCACATGAGGTGATACAGTAGAACACTATTAAGCTTCTGCGTGATTTTTCTCGTCTTTTTCGAAGGTATTGCAACAATAGGCAGAATATTCGTGGTGGATATGGATGCGGGGTATAACGCCAGTGATGTGTTGTAAATGATTCAAATATCAGAAATAAACCGACCAATCAGCATAACAAGAAGAAAAACAACGCTTCGTAACTCGCTAAACATCGTTCATCATACAAAGAATGTCGTATCATCATCCAGTCAGCTTCCGCCACCAGCTGCTGCGGGGGGTCGCGTCGGAGAACATGGCTTGTCGTCGCCGCTCGTCACTCTCTTCGGAGCCACCCCCGCCACCACTACCGCCGCGTCGATCACGTTCTTCGCGACGTGCCTTGCGGCGGCGGTTGTCAGCTTCATCCGCAGTGCCCTCTTCATAACGAGCCCGACGGCGGCGTTCTCGCCGCTCGCGATGGGCCTCGTCTTCCGTTTGGGGGATGGCATCTGTTTGTCCGCCGTCTTCGGGGGGTGGGCCCGCGTCGGAGTGCTCCTTGACCCATGATGACGTTCCGGAGTGAGGCCAGGCCGGTGTGCCTTCGTTGCGCCTATACCTGTGCCCGGGGGATGGATACATAGCCTCATCCCCCGACTCGCGAGTCGGTCGTCGGCGGTTGCTGCGATGCTGCATCTCCTCGCCGTCGGTCGCGTCGGCAGCGGCGCGAGCAGCACGTCTCGCTTCTCTCCTGGCAATTCGAGCCTCTTCTTCGTCAGCCGTGGCCGTGTCGCGCTTCTCACGAGCACGACGACGCTCCTCTCTGGCGGCTCGCCTGGCCTTAGCATCGGCCTCGGCGGCAGCAGCTTCACGGTCCTTGCGACGTTGTCGTCGCTCGGCTCGCTGGGCTTCTTTTTCTTCTGCCGCCCTGCGTTCTTCCTCCTCGCGTTGACGAGCTGCCCGTCGTTCGGCGCGTCTCGCCTCCTTCTCGTCCCGGCGACGAGCTTCGTCCTCCTCCTCTCGTCGACGGCGGCGCTCACGTTTGGCCTCTTGTTCAGCAGCGCCAGAAGCTTCAGCCTCCCGAGCCGCACGGCGAGCACGGCGAGCAGCGCGACGAGCCTCCTGATCCATGTCGGTCATGGCAGCGGCATCAACCTCATCCACATCACCAGCAGACCCTTTGCGACGTTCGCGTCTTGCCTCGTCATCAGTTGCGTATGTGTGCCGCCGGCGGGGTTCTGGGCGTTCCTGCTTTGGTGTTCTGAGACCGCTGAACAGACCGCCAAGTCCCTTCTTGGCACTTGAACCAGACCGCTTCATCGGAGGAGGTTCAGGTGGGTAATTTACATCACCCATGCTAATATCATCGTCCTTGGGATACCTTGACCGGCGACGAGAGGACTTGGGAGGGCCAATTTCTTCTCCGTCTCCGTTAGCTCCCCCCATGACAATGTCTTCCTCGTCGACGGGAGCATGCTTGCGTCGTTTGCTGCTAGACTTGCCGACTCCAAGAACTTTGGCAGCCTTTGAGGACATGGGCGGGGTCTCTTCTGGATGAGGCGACATCAAGCCGGTGGCGTCGACCGAGTGACGCCGAGACGTGCGGCCAGACGCATGTCGTCGGTCTCGAGTAGTGCCCGATCGGGAGATAGGTGGTGTGCTGAACATAGACGTCAGTTTCGGGCGTGCCGGCGCGGGCGGCTCTGTGGTGCGATCGGCCTTGTCGGAGCTTGAGCCTTTTGAAGAGCTCTTCGCTTCTTTCTCGGGCTTCCTCTCGCGCCGTTCGGGTTTGGACTTGGACTTTCTTCCTCTGTCGCGATCCCGATCCCGATCTCGCTCCCTGTCCCTGTCCTTTTCACGACCGGCCGAGGCACCCCACGCTCCCCACGAAGAGGAACCTTCACGTTGAATTTTGGTCCTTTCCTTCTTGGAAGGTTCCGGCGCGGGAGGGAGCTCCTCAAGGGGCTCCTCAACAATGGCTTCCTCTTCAACCGTTTCTTCGACTGTCGGCGCCTCTGGAACGGCTGGCAGCGGCGGCGGCGGCGGCGCGGGTGGAGGAATGTCCTCAACGGGAGTGTTCTTGTCTTTGCTCTTCTTACTCTTTTTCTTCTTCTTCGGCGCTTCGATCACCTCGATGATCTCATTCTCGTCTTCATCGGCGGGGAACGCGCCAGGGGGCTCCTCTTCGTCACCTGCTGCCTCAAGATCAACCAATGGAGGTTCTTCCGGTGCTGGTGGAGGTGGCGGCGGTGCTGCCGCTGCTTCAGCTTCAAGACGCTTCTTCTCCTTCTTGAGTCGCTTTCTTTCCTCCTTCGTGAGGGAAGCAGCCGGTTCGGGAGGCGGGGGCGGAGGGGCTTCTTCGGCAACTAGACCATCAATTTCCTCCTCAAGCGGTTCCTCAACGACGGGTTCGGCTTCTGGCGGCGGGGATGGGGATTTCGCTTCAAATACTTTCAATCTGTCAGCAATCGTGCTTCCCTTAGCCTTACGAGCCATTGACGGTGGCATCGAGGCATCGTCGTTTACGGCGGATGAAGTATTCGTCTCATTCCAGCCAGAGTTCGCACCTGCTCAGCAGAATTGAGTTAGCGCGGTGATCTCAGGTGACATCCGTAGAGGTGACGTGGTGTCGGTGAGGTTCGGAAGTGTGGTGATATGATGCTGTAAAGAGAGGGGTTGGGTGTTCGCCCGAGGCTACATACCTTTCTGAGACAATTTGTTGGTGCCCAGTCCTAGCCCCCAGAAGCTAAACGCACTGTTGGCAGCTTTGGACCCTGGGACCGGGGGAGGGGGCGGTGATGCCAGTTCTGGTTCTGGTTCTGGTTCCGCCAGAAGCTCTTCAACTTGCTCCTCGGTGAGCTTGATATCATCCAGCTCGTCGTCTTTGGGATTTTCCTCGTTGACCGGCTCCTCATCCTCAATCTTTTCCTCGTCCTTATCCTTGTCCTTGTCCTTATCCCTGCCCTTCTTCTCTTTTTTATCCTTCTTCCTCTCCTTTTCCTTCTTTTCCTTCTCTTTCTCCTTTTCCTTCTCCTTTTCCTTTTCTCTCTCCTTCTCTTTAGACTTGGACTTGGATTCCTTCTCGGATTTGGAGCTTTTCTTGGCCTTCTTAGCTGCTTCTTCCTCCTCCCGCTCCCGGGCCGCTTGCTCTTCCGCCTCCTGGGCGGCAGCTTCCTCCGCTTCTCTGGCAAGTCGTTCTTCTTCTTCCTTCGCTGCCGCTTCCTCCGCCTCCCTGGCGAGTCGTTCCTCTTCCTCTTGCTCTTTCTGGAATGCTTCGGCATCCGCAGCCGCTCTTTCCGCGTTGCGTAAGTCGATGGCCTCCTTTAACCTGTCGTAAGTGGCCTGATCCTTTTTAGTTAACTTGCCCTTCTTGTGTAACTTGGCTTCCAAAGTCGCGAACGCAGCTTCCTCCTCGTCGATCTTGGCCTGCTCAGCCGCAGCGATTTCGGCCTCCTCGGCCTCGATCCGGGCTTGTTCAGCGGCAGCCTCTTCAGCTTCCTGAGCAAGTCTCTCCTCTTCCTCTTTGGCGGCCTGTTCAGCGGCGACTGCGGCGCCTTCTTCCTCTTCTTTGGCTTTCCGTGCTGCCTCCTCCTTCTCGGCCTTCTTCTTCTCCTTCTTGAGTTTCCTCAACTCCTTCTCGCTTAGCTTGGGCTCTTTCTTAGACTTTTCCTTGTCCTTGTCCTTATCCTTGGATTTGGACTTGGAAGAAGATTTTTCTGGTTCTGTTTCTGGTTCTGGTTCTGGTTCTGCTTCAGGCTCAGTCAGGTCCATCGTGGGAGGGGTGGGAGCTGGCGGTGGAGGGTCGGCAAGTATATCCTTACGGTTCTTGTTCTTCTTCTTCGAGGAGCCCCAGGCGGCCCAGTCGTCATCGTCGGCCTTGTCCTTGGTTTCCTCGACGGAATCCGGTTGCATGGAATCCAGATTGGGCTCCTCGTCCATGACTTCCACTGGCTCGTTCTTGGACTTATCTTTCTTCTTCTTCGAAGAGACAGTGCCCCAAATGTCGTCTGCGGGTTCCTCAATGGCATCCGGTTTCATAGAAGAATCAGAGTCGCTCTTCTTCTTTTTCTTGCCGCCAGTGAGCCACGAACTGAAGAAGCCTTCGTCCTCGGCGGGTTCCTCCACGTCAGGAACGGCTGGAGGAGCCTCCTCTGCGGGAGGAGGCTCGTCGTCTCCGCCAATCTCAACCAGGGCCATAGAATCGTCCTTTTTCTTCTTTTCCTTGTCCTTCTTTTGGCCCCAGTCAGCCCAGTCGTCGTCAGCGGGCTCAGGCTTGGGCTCATCGACGTGCAAGACTTCTTTGCTCTTCTTCTTCTTACCCTTATCCTTCTCTTTCTCCTTCTCCTTCTCCTTCTCCTTTTCCTTTTCCTTTTCTTTTTCCTTATCCTTCTTAGAGCTGCCCCAAATGCCCCAGGAGTCAGCTGCCTTTTCCTCTTCTTTCTTCTTCTTCTTGTCCTTTTTGGAGGCATCGAGACTAGCAAAGAAGTCGTCATCTCCCTTCTTCTCGCTCTTGGCTGATTCGGGCTCCCCCTCCGGCTCGCTGGCTTTCTTTTTCTTCTTGTCCTTCTTAGAGAGACCAAAACCCCAGTCATCGTCTGCGAGAGGGTATGGCTCTGGTTCTACTACTGGAGGAGGATCAGGGGCAGGTTCTGGGATGAGTTCTGGTTCAGGTTCGGTCTTTCCCTTCTTCTTCTTCCTATCCTTTTTGGTGAGACCAAAGGTCCAATCGTCCGCGGGAGGCTCTGGTTCCGGATCAGCAGCAAGCGGTTCGGGGGCTACTTCGGGAACGGGCTCGGGCTCTGGATCAAGAAGACCTTTCTTCTTCTTCTTTTTGTCGGTTTTGGACAAGGACGCAAAGCCCCATGGGTCATCCTTCTTTTCCGGCTCCGCCTCGGGGACTGGTTCCGGTTCTGGTGCCGGGCGTTCCGGCTCTTTCAGAGGCTCTGGATCAAGGAGAAGACCCTTCTTCTTCTTCTTTCTGTCGGTTTTGGACAAGGACGCAAAGCCCCATGGGTCATCCTTCTTTTCCGGCTCCGGCTCCGGCTCAGAGGCAGGCGGAGGGGGTTCTGGAACGGGCTCGGGCTCGGTTTCAGGTTCGGACTTTTTCTTCTTCTTGTCCTTCTTGGTGGTAAAACCCCATGAAAACCCCTCGTCAGCCGGTTCCTCTTTTGCGGCCACCTCCTCCGCCTCTTTAGCGAGCCGCTCTTCCTCTTCTTTGCGTGCAGACTCTTCAGCAGCGGCGGCGGCCTCAGCCTCAACAGCCGCTTGTTCAGCGGCAAGAGCAGCGGCAGCCATCTCGGCCTTCTTCTTCTTCTTCTCCTTCTTGTTCAGGCCGGCAAAGGGATCTTCCTCAATCTTTGGTGGCTCTGGCTCTGGTGCCGGTTCAGGTGCTGGGGGTTCCGGTTCTGGCTCCACGATAGGCTCTGGCTCCGGCTCCGGTTCCGGTTCGGCAAGAAGACCCTTCTTCTTCTTCTTATCCTTCTTGGTAGCTGGAGTGCCCCAGCTCCAGGGGTCAGCCGCAGGAGGAGGATCGGGGGCAGGTTCAGGAACGGGCACTGGCTCGAGTTCCACCGCGGGCTCTTCCTTCTTCTTGTTCTTCTTGCTGCCTATGCCCCACGAATCCCAAGCGTCATCCTGCTTTGGCTCCTCCCTTGGCAGCTCCTTTGGCGATTCGGGTTCCAGATCGAGAAGGCCTTTCTTCTTCTTTTTCTTCTCCGTTTTGGACATGGGAGTTGTCGAGAAACCCCAACGATCGTCCTGCTTTGGCGGTTCAGGTTTCGGTTCCGGCTCCTTCGGCGGTTCTGGTTCAGCATTGGTCTTCTTCTTGGTTGTGCCTCCCCATGACTTCCATGGATCATCGAAGGGTGTCTCTACCTTGGGTGGTTCCTCCTTCTTTTCCTCCTCAGGAAGAGGGTCCCAGATGCTCGCCTTCTTCTTTTTCTTGTCCTTTTTGGTCGTCGTGGTAGCGACGCCCCACGGATCGTCCTTCTTCTCTTCTGCTGCTGGGGGAAATGACGGGGGTCCAGGTTCGGGCTCGGGCTCGTGTTGTTTATCCTCATCGCCAAAGCTGAAGCCCAATGTTGTGGCCTTCTTTTTGATTTTGCTTGCGGTCAGGCCCAGCCCCCAAGGACTAGAGTCTTCTTTTACCTCCGGTGAAGCGCTCTTAGCACCGCCCCAACCACCCCAGCCGCCGAAACTTGACGCCCATCCACCACCTCCAGGACTTGGAATTGGTTTAGCCTCTGTCGTTGACGAGCCGAAATTTATATCGAGGCCTCCTCCAGTATCGTCTAATTTGATGTCCTGGAAGTCGGTTGCGGGGGGATTGCTCTTCTTCTTAGAGCTGGTCGTCGCAAAACCCCAGCCGTCGTCTTCTGGTGGCGAGTCTACCACCGGTGGCGGGATGCCCTTGTCCTTGTCTTTGTCGCCGCCGTCGCCATCGCCTGCCGCACCGCCATCATCCTTGGGCGCATCACCACCCTGGTCACCTCCGTCACCGGCGCCTTCGTCGTCCTTTTTATCGTCATTGTTGTTGCCTACAGGAGCCCTGGCCGGTGCCGCCGCCTTCTTCTTCTTCTTTGCGGCCTGCATAAAGCCCTCCTCGGAGCCGAAAGCGATGAGAAAACCATGCGTCGGATCTTGGATAATGAAATCCCTGCCACGCCGTTCCCGGGTGTCTGTGCTCGCCGCTTGAGGTCGGATGACGAAAGAGAAGTCTGAGGATCTTCGATTCGCGAAGGCGCCGGTGTCGTTTGGATTCATGATTTGTTCTGGCGACTCGGATGCTTCAGATGGCGGGGGTAAGCGTCGCGACCATCGCGGGCTGCAATCTGGTGCTTTGAGCGGGCTCGAGCTGGTAATTGTGGTTTTCAGAGGTCGACGATAGGATGGCACCTAGGAATGTCAGCGGATCAGCATAGTCTGTGTGTTCGTCCGATGCATGGCTAAGGCGTGTTAGTGGAATGGGGGGCGAGGCGGCGCACCCCTCACACATCCGATTTCCTGATGAGGCTTTCTCCCATGACAGCGTAGAACGGCCTTTAGACTTGGGACGAGCGTGCGTTGGAGGCGTCGGCGCTGGAACGACGCCGTCGCGCACAAGTTGACATTGGAAACTGGGAGCCGAAAACCAAAAAGAATGACGGCGGACGAAAATGTTTTGGACCCTACCTGAGAATTACGCAAGGCAGATTCCCATGCGCGGGCAATCAAGCGCAAGCGGATGCGCACATCGTCCTCATCCCTACCAGTCGTCGCCCCTTTCGTTGTCGTCCTCCAGCCACGTGCGCCTTCTGCCCAGCTATCGGGGAAGCATGTCGAAACCGCGGCCGCAGCCATGTTGGGAAGTGAGGCTCGTGTTGCGGCTTCGGGGCGGGGAAATCATGGAAGCCGTGTCGGTTTTGCGGGACGTCGACAGAGGGCAGAAATCCGTATAAATCGTTGCTCGCGTTCGTCTTCGTAGCACGAGGGGTATCGGGAGGGGCAGCGGTTTGCGCGCGGGGGAGAATGAGGCGAGCAACGGGTGGACGAAACAAGAGAGGGACTAATTGTACGAGGGGAGGCTCTCTCAATATACTACACGCGACTTTGTGAGACCCAGATGACTGAGACAGGGGTTGTGTAAGTCCGTAAAGATGTTTGTTGGAATGGTGGAAGTAAATAGGCGGGCTGGGGAAAATGGATTCGGCCGGCAGAAAAAGGGACGGCGCCAGGGACCTTGGAGGTAAAGGAAGGGTACAGAGAAGCTAGGGGTCAAAAGAGGCAAGGGGGGATGACGGATTAGATCGCACAGGGCGAAATACCTCAGGTCGCCGCTTTACCTTTTCTCTGCTCGCGTTGGCCCTTGCTAAAAAGGAAGACCGCCCGGGGAATGCCCAGTCGGCCGATAACGAGCCAGTTGTGAGTGATAGCAGGGATAGAGCTAAATGCCCCTTGTCAATGTCTAACCGCCGTGAAGCGAAGCTGCGTGAAAAAGAAGTCAATTTGTCGGTGCTTCTCATATGTTGCCTTTGCGTTCCGAGTGGTCTGCTGCTTCTCCTATTTCTCTTCCCTCAAGCCTCCCCAGCTGAGGTAAGGTCGCGTCATATAAGAAGAAAAGGAGCAATAGGAACGCTGGAGGCGGTCCGGAAGAAAAAGATGCTTACAAGCCACTTCCTGCACAGATAGGCAATGGCTCGGCGCGTTGTTGCTGGATCGTCGCGGCGTGGTGGATTGGGAGGGGATGGCATATATTGCAGACCGCCAATATCTTGCAGCAGCAGGCCACACACCCACAGATGAAGGAGAGACGTTCCGTTTGGCTCGCTGTCGGATATCGCAGGATCGTAAGTCGAGTCGAAGGAATATCAGGACGTTGTTCGGGATTCGAGCGATGTCATGCGACAGTCGTTTGCGTTACTGTGAAGCCCGGCCCAGACGGAGACGGGCTGTTTGTTGCGTGGTGCTCGATGTCGCGCCTGCTTGCTTGCTTCCTTCCTTCCTTCCCCGCCTGCTCCGCGCGTCGTGTTGTCTTTTTCAAGCGACTTGTCCGGTCATGCGGTGTGTCGGCATGGAAAGGATTAATTCAAACCGGAGGAGTATATACTTTGTTGCGTCCAAATGTAGAGAGCTAATAGACGAGAGAAAAGCGACGAGAGTCCAAGGGCGCCATAAACCAAGTCAAAAGTAAGGTAAGGTACTATGTAAGCTAAATCGGAGGAATAATTATGGATATGGATATGGATGCTGTACTATGTACGTCTTGCGATCCATCTTTATTAATGCTCAAGGAATCTTGTCCAACTCGCAGCCATTGGTCTGGTCTGGTCCCAGTCCTCTTTCTCTTTCTTTTCCCCATCTCCGCCTTCCTGTACGGGTGTGTAGTGTGTGTACATAATGAAGGTTCCGCGCAACAACCCATGATATCCCTGATACCTTACGATCCCTGGCATTTCGCAGAGGATGGGCGGGCCTGAGGTTTCATTGGCCAGTCGATGTGATATGGTCCATGCAAGTACCGCACTTTGACTCGATTCACACCACCACGGCCGCCCTCCCTTTCTGTCAAATTGGCAAGGTCCCACGAAACATGTTACCAATTGGTTGTTGCGTGCGCCTTAAGTACCCCAATTCGACACTTTCAGCCTGCCGCCCAGGTGGATGCCATCTCTCCAGGATCATGTCGGCTTAGATTATCAGGGGCAAGGATATGTACTGGTGTTCCAAAAATTGGAATCATGATGAGCCGCGAGCTAGCTAAGAGAAGGTATTGAAGGGAGAAGGCAAAGATAACTGGAAGTCCATATACATGCAGCGAAGAACGACCACCGGCCACCGGCCACCGGGTTCTTTCCTACCTTACCCAGACAGGGGAGGCATCGGTACCGCAGTACCCGCACCTTAACTGTTCCTAAGGTAGACTAGCAGGACCCTCCCTGCTCTCGCTGTGAATATCAACCTCCTCTTCTTGGGTCTTCGTTGCTTCAGACACTTCCATTTCCTTCTTCCCCTACGATAATCCATGTTAATCATGATGACGCCCTCTGGTTGCATCCTCCCCAACCCCTCAAGCAAGCAAGCAACCCGTATTTGCAATGAGAAAAGAGGAAGAAAGATGTGTATCGCAGTGCCTAAGGTACAACAGCCCTTATCCGGTTGCACCTGACCGCCTTGTCCCGCCACTCGAACCCCAAGTTCCAAGCGAGCAAACCCTGGGCAGAGGAGATGCCTCAGAAATTCCATGCCATACGCGCGAAAGAGTGCGATGAGTGAGATGCTACGGGTGGCCTCGCTAGCGACAGACACTCGGCTATGCGTACGCGTCTGAAGGGCAAAAGCTTGCAATGCAAAGCGTCAGAAGCCTGCGGGGACAACGAAGGCGAGAACACCGCGGCCGCCATCACCATCTCACCTTAGCTACGACATCTAGACCAGCGCTATTGCTATTGTACTTGAATCGTCGCTCTAGAAGCGGGACGAGGCTTGCAAGGACATGAAAAGGGAGGGAGATGCCGTCGCTCATGGGGACGTTGCCATGCGGACGACGATGCAACACTTCTCGCTAGATGAGGTATCGATACATGGCCTACTGGGCAGCCATGCGCCTGCGAGCGTCGAGCGTGGAATGACACCTCCCGGAAGTTGTATGCATACCTGTTCGCACCTCGACGGCTCATTGGAGTCATGTCTGGTCTTCCCACGCCGCCGGAGCCCCATCTAGCATCTGTACGATGGGCGAATGTCCTTCCAGTGATCTCTCGCCAGCGCCAGCAACCTGCATCTGGGCGGGTGTGCTCGCAGCGCCGCGGGATGCGCATCGGGAGCTAACAGGGCCTTCATGCATCCTCAAGTCTGGTCGTCCTGTCTCTGAAGCAGACGACCGCATCTCGCATCTCGTTACTGGACGCTCGTCTGGCTGTCCCACCTCCGGCATCGCCTGGGCGCATCAATCCTCCACTCATCCCACGATAATCACCCAAAGCGGTAAGGCGTGCCCTTCACCGCTTCAACTTCTCAAACCACGTAGGGCGGATTCGCACCGACCAGCCACGCTGAATCGTCGTGTCTGGGAAAGAACACGAATATGACAGCTCACGACAAGACTCGTACTTGGGAAATGCATGTTTGAGACGCCCGGCATGATGCACCCAAAGACCCCAAAGACAATAACTTTGTCCTGTTTTACGTTTTACTACGGTAATATGCTGACAGAGAGAAGAACCTCGCGACAATGTCTGCTTCTATGCATGCCACACACGGCATCATCTGCAACCTGACAGCTTGGTCGCAGGTAAAACTTGTGTAAGCCAGTAGTACGGGGCTGTTCGGACGAATTTTTTGCATAATCTCGCGGCTCTTCTGGCGGTCAGACCTGAGCCAGGCAACAGACGGCCATGAGGACCATACCTAACCAGTAGTACCTTAAGGTATTCAGGTTGAAACTATGGGCCGATGGGGAAGACAACGCAGCAACTGCAATGGCTCCAACTCGGTTAGCTGCAGAAACTTACTCAGGAATCCTGTGGACATTTTTCAGTCCCATTCAATGACGAGCATCGACTCATCGATCCCCCAGAGTCCCAGACTGGTTTTTTCCGCAACTCTGGTCGATGCATGGGAGATGCATTTATTACCTTCTGTACAACTCATTGACAACGACTTGATATTTGGCCAGTCACGTATCATACCGGAGCCCCGATTAAAAATCCGCATCCGGGGGAGAGCTAGCAACGTCCTTTCCAACAGTCATCCACTGCAGAAGCCTGCGTTTTGTCTCACCGTTAGGTTTTTTTTTGGGGGGGGGGGGGGGTTCAACAAAGACAACGTCTGCCGTTACCAGCTGTCTGGAAGAAAGAAGCCTTGGGCAATCAAATCCGGGGTAGCAACTCGAAACGAGCCCGAGTGCCGATGACCAGACTCACTTACATGCCTATATGGAATATTCCGCTTCCAGCCGGAGCTGAACTCACCCACAAGGAGACCGACGGTAAGGACGGAGGACGGACGATAACAAATATCTACCCGTAGCCGGCGCCAAGGTGAAGGTGAGAATTTGGTCTCATCCATCAGCCCAACAACACAGCCACTTTACCGTCTCACGCCTCGGGGCTTTAGCCACAGGCGCAGTCGAGACACCGCAAACCCCAGCGCCGGCTCAGGATCCAAGATCGGACTCTCACTGATCCCCGTTCTTGCGCCCCCAAAACATGGAGGTTACCATAGGGCTCATTCCGAGGCACTGGCTCCTGCTCCAGGGGCTAATTTTAGTATTACTGTCCGTTTCAGCATCGTCATTCGTTCAACATCGAGTATCAAGCCTGCGGCGGAATGTCATTGATTCGGCCTCATTCACACCCAACCGAGAAAGAAATTATCAAAATCTCACCCACACAGAGCCAGCCATCTCCAGTTAGACCCAACAGACGCCCATTCACTGCGCGCTCGATTGCTAGGGTCGGCAAAGCTGCCATCCGTGCTTGCTAATCTACTGCTAACCTCACGCGCGCCTCTTGAGTCCTCCGGTGACGTCCAAAGTATAGTGCTTGCTCCGGGGCAAGGCCCGTGCGACAGATGCACCACCCACTTCTTCTAGTGCCTTTTGCCACCCACCATGTTCAGCCACAAGGGGGTAACTACATTTTCTCACACAAATTTAACCTACACCACCCACTTCATCCTTTCTTTGTTTGGGGACTCGTCGCCCTGGCCCCTCTCGCAGCACTCGAGAACGGGCCCATCAGACGAAACAAATACAATGCTGAACCCCAGGTGACTTTTGCCCTCTCACCCGGAAAACGTAATTCAACCCTCGCAGTCAGGACAAGGTTCTCTCCGGCAGCTCTGATTTTGGGGGAACCAGAACGCGCGGGAACCCCGCTGATCCTCGACGAGCAGGGAAGTAAGCTGACTTGATCTTGCCGTCCTCATAGCTTTGCCAACTCGACGCTGTCGACATCGTCCCTTTTGCTCGGTCAGTCTCGTGTCACTGTAAACATTCTGAAGCTCCGTCAGTGGTTGGGACCGCCTTATTCGCACAAAACTATCCCGGGTTGAGACCCAACGAAGCCGATCTGAGAGGCTCCCCAGAGACCCCGACATCAAACACCCACGATGCCCGCCCACCACAACCTCACAATCCGCATCCCGCTACCCGGCATACTCCCAGCCGAGGCCGTAATCGAGACCCTCCAGTCCCAGTCCCCCGTCATCCGCCACCAGCCCCTCATAACCCGCTTCAAAAAGGTGCCCGTCGTGCTCGACAATATCGTCGACGATGATTTCTTCCTCGAGACGGGCTTCAAGATCGCCTCGTATAAAATCTACGAGAGGGTCACCGTAGTCCCCGGCGTCAAGACCGAAATCTCCTTCCCGGCTGTCTTGCAGAACATCCCAAACGGCCTGCGCTCGAGGGCGTTCGCGCCGGGCGGCGTCCGCGTCTGGAGCGAGTGGCTCGTTGTGCCACGCCCGGAGGAGCGCTGGCCCGGCGAGCTCGGCGGTTACGTTGAGGGCGACTACGAGCTCGTCGAGAACGTCAGGGTCCAAACGAGCCGGATGCTAATGCCTCTCGTCAAGGGACAGATGGAGATCGCACATCGCGAGATGTTGAGGAAGGTGCTCGACGAGGTTGCGCAGAAGATTGGTCGTGAAAAGTTATAATTCCCTGGGAGGTTGTTCGAGAGAGAGAGGTATAATTTAGCGGGGGTTATATACGTCAAGCGGACGGGCGTTGTGCGGAGTTTTTGTTTAGATACCACAATTATTGATCATTCAAGCGATGTCGCGCCGGGTTGGCTGGAAAGCGCTCCAATTATTAATTCTATAATAACTGTGGGAATAACCGCCCACATCGCCCGGTGGGTTAGATCCTGGCCTCCACCAGGATTCACAGCCTGGCACTAGAATAACTATAATCTGGTTAGGTGAGCAGTTATATAACCTCTAATATTATATAACCTATCTCTATTAACTGCTTATATTATTTCTTTATACTAACTACTCTCTAGATATCTCTCTTCTTAATATATATATCTTAAACTAATATTATACTCTATCTAACCCCTCTTTTTACTATACTAGTATTTTAGGAAACTAATACTAATTAGTAGTTAACTTTACTATTATACTACCTATAATTATAATAAATAACCTTATTATTATATTATTTATAACTATAAATTAGTAAGGTTATATAAATAACTAAAGAGATATTTTCCTTATTTTAATAATCCTATCTCTTAGATTTTAAATATTAGCTAATAGAGATTTTAGATTTAGCAGCTAAGTATATAGCTTCTACTTCTATCTTCTAAACCTCTATTTAATAATTATTTGCTACTTAGATAGTTCTAGGCCTCCTCTTATTTAGATTATTATACTAATAGAGAGACTAGCTTTAACTACTAAGTATTTAGTCTCTATAGTTAATCTATAATCTTTAAAATTATTACTAATATTATAGGTAAAGTTTTAGATTTCTTACTATTATTAATAACTATAAACTACTCTATAATAACTTCACTCTTACTACTATAATTAATAATTATAATCTTTTATTATATAGTAAAACTATATATTTTCCCCCTTATATCTACCCTCTTTTAGCTTCTTCTATCTCTTATAGCTCTGCTAAAACCTCTACTCTTCTCACTTTATAATACTACTAATAATTTCAGCTCTGCTAAAACCCTACCCCTCTAACTATACTATATTACTAATAATTTCAGCTCTGCTAAAACTCTACTCCTTTTACTATATAATATTACTAATAATTTTACCCTCTTAGAACCTTAAAAGCCTCTAAAAACCCTCCCCCCCCTTCTATTTAACCTTAAAATTATAAGTTTTACTAATTTTAACCTTCTATAAGTTTTTTTAGCAAATTTAGTATATTTTAATATATTTTAATATATTTAGCATCTACCTATACCACTTACTAACCTTACTACCTTTCTCTCCTTATTTCTTTTCTCTTACTACTAAAACCTTTACTTAAACCTCTTATTTATAATAATAATAGTAATAACCTATTAATTAGTAGTAAGCTCTAACTACCTACTATAAAAGGGTAGCAGTAAGCTCTTAATAGCTTACTAATATATCTTACTATAATTCTTTTACTAAAATTATAATTATAGTAAGATTATATAGATTATATAACTTTATAGCTTTATCTTACTTATTCTAAAATATTTAAAATATTATAGCCTTACTTTTTATAGTAACTATCTAGTTTAGTTTATTTATAACTATCTAAGCTAAACTCTCTAATTTTAAGCTACTAATTCTACTTACTACCTACTTTTATCTTATTTCTCTCTACTTTTCCTTTCTTACTTTAAATAATTCTTTACTCTTACTATAACTCTTTCTTCTTTATATCTTAATAACTTCTTTTCTATATTTACTACTTTTAAGATATTTTAGTCTCTCTATTTAAACCTTATATTAATTATATCTAAGTTATAATAAGTAGTAAAAAGATATTTAGCTAATAGTTACTTTACTAGTAGTAAAGATCTAGTAGATCTATTTTAATTAGCCTTATAGCTAGTAGTATCTATTTTTCTAAAATAAAAAGATATATACTAAGTTTTTATTAAAAACTATTTAGATTAGTTAATAATATTATTTTAACTCTAAATTTTCCTCCTTTTTCTTATATTTCTCCTATCTTAACTAGATAACCTAAAAATCTCCTTATAAAGGTTAAGAATAAGTATATATAAGAAAAAGAGATAATCCTCTTATTAGAATATTCCCTCTAAGAGTTAATAAGATTAAGAGATATACTAATAAACCCCTCTTATATCTAATAACTTCTCCTCTCTTTAATAAACTCTTTCTAAGTTTATTTCCTTTTTAAAAAGCCCTTTTTAGAAAGTAAGTACTAAGTATTTCCTTTTTAGAAAGTGCTCTTATAAAAAAAGCTTAAACTAGAAAGCTCTATCTAAGAGAAGGAAATACTAGATTTATAAAAGGGTATAGGTAAATATAAGTTACTTAATAAATAGATTAATACCTAAAGCTATAACTTAGAGAAAATACCTATATTTAAAATATAATTATAAGTCTAATACTTAAAATCTTCTACCCTTTAAAGAATATAGATAACTATAAGTTATCTAATATATAGATTAATATCTAAAGCTATAGCCTAGAAAAGATATCTATATATAAAATACTAATATAAGTCTATTACTTAAATTCTTCTATAAGTAATTACTATTTCTTCTTCCTATTATATCTAAAAATATCTCTCCTATTTCCCCTATCTAATCTTAGTATTATTCTATTATTCCTATTTCTTATAATTTTAAAGCTATTATTAACTCTAATATATATAGTAAAATCAGGGATTTTAATACTAAAGAGACTAATCTAGTAAAGATTATAAGCTATATTACCTACTATATTATAAAGTATACTAAGCAGAATATCTATAATCTATAACTATAAGCTTACTTTAAGAATAACTTCTAGAATATTATTAAAGTCTTTAACTATATAAACTTACTTACTACTAAGGCTCTCTATAAAACCCTTATTACTAATAGAGTATTTATTACTATTAACTTTAACTAGATAAAAGATAACCTTACTAATATTATTAAATAATTATCTTACTACTTCTAGACTAATAATAACTTTATTAAAGTTAAGTTATAATACCCCTTATTTATTAAAAAGTATATCTAAGACCCTAAATTCTTTACTAAAATCACTAAAAATATTAATAACTCTATTTTAACTCTAATTATCCCTATATAGCTACTAAAAGCCTTAATAGCATTTATTTCTCCTACCTATTAGAGTTCTATTAATAACTCTAAACCTGCTAAACCCTTATATAGACTTACTCTAGTTCTAAACTCTAATCTCTTTTAGAGTATTTAAAATACCTCTTAAGCCTATTTTAAGTAAAATTAGAACCCCCCTTTATATATCTAAATAATACTATTTAAAAAAAAACCTTCCTTATACTAACTTTTAGATCTTATAAAGTTTTATAATAATAAAGATCTTAAATATAGTAGTAGTAAAATAGATATTTTAGAGTTTAAATTGCTTATTTTTAAAGACTATTATATTAAAGCTAGTATTTCCCTATAATATTATACTAAAGCCTTCTCTCTAATATTAAAAGGTAACACTTAGTAGTACTACTTCTATTATATTATAAACTAAATCCCCTAATCTCTATATACTAAGATTATTAAATAATTAAAGGATTACTTTAAAACTAAAGAGTTTTATATTACTAATAAGAAACTATAGGATAATACTATATTATCTAACCTTATATATAAGAATTCTAGAAAATCTATTACTAAAAACCTTAAAATCCTATTTAATACTCTCTTTACTATTAGACCTATACTTAGCAGAAAATATAATACTAGTAATACCCTTCTATAATATAAGATCTATAATACCTACTAGGAAGTTTATAAGTATAAACTAGCTTTCTATAAATACTCTATAAGCCTTTAAAACCTATATAATACCCTCTATTTATCTATTAGTACTACTTTCCACTTTAATTAAAGCCTTACTACCTAATTTATAGCCTCTAAAAACTCTAATAAGTTTAATATAATATATATAAATTAATATTTCCAGAATAGTAACTAATAGTATAATTTCCGCTAAAATTACTCTAATTATAGCAAATTTTACTAAAACTAACTAAACTAATAAGAACCTCCCCTATATTATTAGTTAATATATAATAACTACTAAAATAGCTCTAGATACTACTAGATTTATTATAAGTCTAATTATTATTTATAGAAGCACTTAGCTAATAAATATATCTAAAAGTTTAATAAGTTTAAGTCTAAATACTCTTAAAACCTAACTAAGGATAACTTTAACACCTTTCTGCTTAATTTTAAAGGTAATAATAATAATTAAAACCCCCCTACTACTAATTTAAACACTAATAGTAATACTAAGTAGTATTTATAGAATTACTACTAAGATATTAAATCTTAGCCTAGTTTACCCTATAAATTCACTACCTATATTACTAATACTATATTTATAGTTAATAGTAATAAGTTAACTAATTTGCTATTAAACCAGGCTACCTTCTATATAGTTATAGGTTTTAACCCTATTACTAATTCTATATCCCTTTTACCTCTAATATAGCTTATTTTATCTAGAACCTCTATTCCTATATAGCTATTTATACTTAATAGTAGATACTTTAAGAAAGTTTTCTAGGATATTATACCAGATTTAAACACTACTAGAGTCTTTACTAGTAGCTAATAATAAGTTACTATTTTATAGTATTCTTACCCCTTAATTAAGATAAATAAAGCTAATACTAGCTAAATAAGAGTATATTTTAGTAATAGATCTTATAAAGACTTATTTAGCACTATTATAGTTAATACTATATTTAGTTAAATAGTATTTTATATTATACCCTCTAATACCTCTTTTCTCCTCTACTTAAATAATATAGATTATTTAAATATCTATTTTAATAACCTCTATAATTATTTGCTATAGAGCAAAACTATTACCCCTATTATTTGCAAATAGAGTTATATCTAGCTTCTTTTTAATAATAAGGAGATTTTTATCTAAGCTAGCTATCTAATAGATATTAAACTTTAATATCTCTACTACTAATTTAGCTACCCTTTTATTACTAAGTTAGCTACTCTTCTCTATTATACTAGTTATTCTATTTAAACTATAGCAATTAAGCAGTTAACTAAGATTTACTAATACTACTAATTAAATACTAAAGCATTCTAATACTTTAAATTCTTACTAAAAGATAATTATAACTTTAATTATAAGATTATCTATAATATTATATACTTTAAGAGTAAAGCAACCCTATATATTATTAATACTACTACTAGCTTTAATACTACTTACTTTTTATCTAATCTTTTAGCAAAAACTACCTAGAAAACCCTCTATCTCTACTAGATTTATATCTACTAAGAACTATCTAATTATATTATTATAGATATTAGTTTAAACTTTACTATTAAAACCTTTAAAAATAATACTAAATCTATAGCTATTATAGTTAAAGTTATATCTATTAAAGCTTACTATTATATTAGTAAAACTAAATAATATTATAAACCCCTTTAATATATCTATACTATTATTTAGTAGAAAGTCCCCTATACTAAGCCTAATCTTATCTTCTAAATAGTAGTTAAAGCTATTAATAATACTACTAGCTCTAATAGCTTTATTCCTACTCTTTTTATTTTTAATACTTATCTATATATTAGTAATAATCTAATACTCTTACTAGATATTATAGCTAGAGCTAAGATAATCTATACTATTATAGATAATTTATATAAAGAAACTACTAAATATAAAATTACTAATACTTTAAATACCTATAATAGTCTAAGTATAAATAAAGTTACTTACCTTCTACTATAATTATTAGTATAAGTCTACTATAAAAAAGATAAATAGTAGGGTTTTTACTATTTAATTACTATTTTAAGTAAAATAGTTACTATTTAGCTTCCTTATAGTCTCTAAGACTTTTCCTCTACTACTATTAGACCCTTTTATAGTAACCCTAATAATTCTAGTAACTCTAATCTTACTAATACTAATTCTAAACTAGCAGCTACTTTTCCTATAAGTACTCCTCTAGTCTTTCTCTCACTCTAGTATAAAGAATAACTCTAAAAGAACCCTATTATTACTAATCTCTCCTATATTTTTAAGTAAGAAGTTAATAACCTATTAATCTTCTTATTAATAAAGGAGAAAGCAGATTAAAAACTCTATCTTACTTTATATAAGTTTAGTAAACTTACTACTAATAGCTCTCCTTTTTAGAAATCCTATAAAAAGGAGATTAATACTCTCTTTAAATATAAAGTCTTTAAATTTAAGATCTATAACCTATCTAAGTAATATAAATATCTCTTTTAATTCTATATAGTTAATAAGATTAAAAATAAAACTACTACTCTATTTAAGAAGTTCTATCTTATTATTTATAGTATAAATAATACTAATAAGTATAGTATTTTAATCTAATTACTAATAATCTAATACTATAGTATTTAACTCCTATTAGCTATTATACTATCTCTTAGCTCTAATTATTTAATTTAAATTAGAGATATTATCTAAGTATATATTTAGTTATAAACTACTCTTATATAAGATATTTATACCTATCTATCTAACTAAATCTATAATCTCTACCCTCCTAGTACTATTATAAAGGTTATTAAACTCTTATATAGTATTACTAAAGCTAGTATATATTAGTAAGCTATCTATAATACCTATTATTATAATAAGTTATAGATAACTAGTTCTACTTTTAACTCTTACCTCCTTATTACTAATAATACTAGCCTGCACTTTGCTATTATTAGTATATAAATAGATAATATTATTAGACTTTTAACTGCCTCTTTTTTAACTCTTAAAGAAGAAGAGCTCTAAAAGGCTAAATTTATAGCTAAAGATAAGGAGAAACTTACTACTACTACCTTAGTTACCTTTAATAGTAAAATAATCTCTCTATTACCTACTAGAATAGTTATCCTATACTAAAAGAGTTAAGGCACTAAGATTAACCTAGTATAGAAGGCTTAGAATATTATAAAGGTACTAGCAAAGTAATAGTATATTAAATAATATACTAGAAGAGCTTATATAGCCTTAATTTGCTAACTAGAGGCTTATTTTAACCTATTAACTGCTACTTAATACTAGAATCCTACTAATAAGAATATTATAATTCTTAATAAACACCTCTAATAGCTAAAAGATAACCTTAATTATAGCCTGATCTTTATAATACTATTACTGCTTACTACTAAATTATTTATATTTATAGATAGATTATTTACTAATAACTAGAACCTTATATTATAGTTAGGCTATATTATTATACTAGCTAATAAAACAATAAATAATACTACTTTTATAATTTATAGTAATATTATCTATTATAGCTCTATAAAGTATAAATAGGTTACTTATAGTATATTAGTCTTAGAGATCTATACTATAGTTACTAGTACTAATCTAGCCTTTATAATCACCTTAATACTATACTAAGTTACTACTAAGCTAGATATTACTAACTCTATACCTACTATAATATATATAGACTTATACTTACTATATAAGTACTTAGTAAAGCTAGGCACTATAAAGGAAAAACGTCTTATAATTAATATTATAGCTCTCTATTAGTTATATAAGTATTATAAGCTCTCTAAGATCTAATAGGTAAATAGCAAAGATAACCTAGCTAACACTATAATAAAGGCAAAGCCTAACAGAGCTCTATACTGCCTTATTAATAATAATACCCTTATAATCTAAATAGAGAGATAGATAATATATATAATAGAGGAAATATTAGAATAATAGCTAATTTAAGCTATTTACACTATTTATACTATTTAAAGCCAGTTTTAGGCTATTTAAGAAGGATTTAGGCAATTAGCTAAACTAGCTGTTTTTTTACTTTAAATAGGCATTATTAATAATATCTAACTTATTATTTAATTTATATATTTAGATAGGCCTATTAGATAAGTGCTAGCATAAAAGAAAAGACTACTAGTATGGGAATAACTGCCTATATTACCTAGTAGATTAGATCCTAGCCTCTACTAGGATTTATAGCCTAGCACTAGAATAACTATAATCTGGTTAGGTAAGCAGTTATATAACCTCTAATATTATATAACCTACCTCTATTAACTGCCTATATTATTCCTTTATACTAACCACTCTCTAGATACCTCTCTTCTTAATATATATATCTTGAACTAATATTACGCCCTACCTAACCCCTCTCTTCACTATACCGGTATTTTGGGAAACTAATAACAACCTCCTTCACCCCAGCTTCAAACACCACGTCCCCTGGCCGCGGCTGCTCAGATGGTATACACAAGCTTGCCCGCACTAACCTTGCCCTCCTTTAACTCCTTCAGACCGACAATAACCCCCTCCAACCCCTCCCCGCCGCGATTCTTGATCACCCGGATCGGCTTCAGCTCGCCCTTGGCCAAGAGTTCCCTGCTCAGCTCCCAGAACATCTTTCCAAACTCGTAGTCCTCCGGCACGGCGTCCCTCTTGCCAAAGTACCCAAACTCCTCTCCGAAGACGGTGTAGTACAGGCTCATCCGCACGTCGACCTTGGGGTTGGCCTCCCTAACCTTGGCCTTGTCGACGGGGAGCAGCGTGCCGATGAGGCTCTCCCGGGTCGACGACAGCGCCCCGGCGACAAGCGTCGCGCTCTCGAGCGTGGAGTGGCAGTCCCACGCGAGGGTGAGGGCGTCGCCAGTGTGCTTGCGGATGTCCTCGGACACGGTGGGCGACTTGTAGTCGAAGACGGCCGAGGCGCCGAGCTCCTTGAGGTAGTCAAAGTTGTGCGGCGACGCCGTGGTGATGACGTCGTAGCCCGACAGCTTGGCGTACTGGATGCCCGAGATGCCCATGGCCGTACTGCCGCCGTAGATGAGGATCGTCTTGGGGTCCTTAATGGGGTTGTTGGGCAGCGGGAGCTTGAGGGTTTGGTAGAGTCCTTGGCCCTGGCAGGCGTGTGAGTGGGTTTTTTATGTCAAATCAAGGAGAAGAGTTTCCTGTGTTAATGGCAAGAAAAAGACGGAGAGAGCGAAAGAAAGAAAACCTACGACGGTGGTGACGGCGATGCCAAGCGTAGCGGCCTCCTCGTCCGAGATGTTATCGGGCGTCTTGATCTGCAAGTCGCCCTTGACGGCGATGTACTTTGCGAAGGCGCCATCAATCTCTCTCAGGGCGTTTCTGTACAGACACCGCGTCAGATCAGTCGTTATTTCAACGCCCCCCTGAAGGGCGAAGCAGCAGAGGAAACAGAACAACGAAAGAGGGGGGGGGGGGGGGGGGGGGAGAACTCACGATCCGTTGACGGGTCCACAGATGCGATCCCCCTTCTTGAACCCCTTGGTCACCCCAGCACCGACCTTCTCGACAATTCCTGCAAAACAAAAACACCATGAGTCAAAATCACAATATTCCACATAACTCTAGACAGTGTGAAATGATGTTTACCGGCGTAGTCACAGCCTACCCAGATGCCCACACAGCCGGCTTTATCGGCCAGGTCGACGTGCTTCCAGTCCGTCGGGTTGATGGCGACGGCCGTCGTCTTGACAAGGATGTAGTCGTCGCGGGGCAGCTCGGGGATGGGCGCGTCGACGACCTTGGCCACGCCGGCCTCGACGGTCTTGACGGCTTGGTTCTGTGCCATTGTGAAATTGTCGATGAGTTGACTGGGGTTGTGTAGGAGTTGATGAGGTTTAGAATGATGAGTCTGAAGCTGGTTTGCAAGTGGACGTCTTGCTTTGCCGAGGATAAGAGGTATTTCTTAAATACACATACACAGACACACATACAACTACCTTGCTATACGCATATGCCACGAAATCATGTACATTGACAACAAGGCCAATGGCGCGGGACCGCGAGGCCCCGCACCCCGACGGACGTGGGATGTTGGGACAGGGTGCCCTGCTTCAACGCGCGGGTCCGAAACCGTCACTGGAATATCTTCGGCGAAAAAAAAAAGGAATTAAAAAAAAAACAGCGTCGTTAAAGACTCCGTTCCTCCCTTCCCCTTCAGATACCTTAAGTTTAATAATTATTTATTAGACAGCGGTATGCCCTATCGCGTTTTGCTATCGGTACCGGATTGCTTGCCAATCTCTGATTATTCCGAGGTTACGGTGAGTGGGGGCTTGGGAATGGAGCTCCCCCGTCGGTGCCTCCTCTGGTCCGGGCGACCTCGAAAGCTCGGCGCCGGGGGGCCGGGGGCGGGGGGCGGAGATGTTGCTTACGGCGCCGACCCAAGATTTTCGGTGTCGCTTGTCCGATGCCCTGTGCTGACCGTACTTGAGATCCGGCGCCGAAGTCATTTGTCAGATGAGACGCTCGGCCCGGCAACCGAGCATCAGGGACTTTTGACCCGATGGACAACTTCCGCTGGGTGATAAACGAGGATGCTGCCACGATTTGAACCCCCCGGGACCCCTCCCCAATCATTATCGCCAATCGAAACCCCTCGGAGGAGCACTACTTCAGTCTGGAATCATGGTGACTGATACCACCCACGTTGTTTGCTAATTGCACAGAACTTCAAGAGTAGAACAGATTCAAGTATCATCATAATGGTATCTATAGCAATGCGTTCTAATCCCTGTAACCAGACAATCCGCTTATTGCCCTTTTCATGGGCGCATACGCAGTGTTCCCTCACAACAAGCGCTTGATCATGAAGCGCTGTTCCCCAAAAATAATGAACTGAGAATAATGAAGATAAAAACGTGCCAAGGACGGTCTGCCGCATAAAGAATTCAAGCAACAAAGCAAATGTGGCAGCAACCATATACCAGCCTTACTACCTGCCACCGTAGTCGCTGGCATACCCAACCTCACCGAAGCCCTGGCTCATGCCTCCCTCTCCGAACCCTGTACCAGGACCACTAACATAACCGCCATCGTCTCCTTCGTAATCGCTAGCGTCGAATGATGACCGGCCTGATATGTCATCTTCAAGACCGCTGCTCGCGTCTGGCGCAGACCAATTCATCTGTGCCAATGCGGGGTACTGGGCAAGAAGAGCAGCAGGCAGCATGTACTGACTGCTGGCGTCCATAGGGTAGCCCGGGTCCATTCCCATGGCGCCCTGCGCGGCCATATTTTGCATATTTTGCTGTTGCATCCGTTGTTCTTGCCAGGCTCGTTGCCTGTCGAGCATTTCCTCGTCCAACAAGGGTTTGATGCAGATCCGCCCCGCCTCCGACCGAAAGTGTCGACCCAGCGCATCAGCACGCGCAAATCTGCGACCACATCCCCACTGACCGCCAGCTTTCAGGTCGCCTTTGCAGACGAACTTCTTTTCGCCGGAATGTAGCCCTTCGTGTCTCTTACGATCGTGTTGACGAGCAAAAGCCTTACCGCAAACTGTGCACACAAAAGGTCGCTCATCAGTATGCGTGCGCAGATGCGACCGCAGATTGTAAGCTCTGGTGAAGCGCTTTGGGCAAAGAGTACACTGGAAGGTTGCTGGGTGTTTTTGGACACGTTTCGCGTTACCGTTGTCTTGAGAGTTCTGGTACTCAGGGTCCGCCAACCTCAATGCGATAACGTTGTTGGGTACGGCGGAGGTAGACTGCCTCCTTCGGCTGGGGCTGGTCGCCTGTCGGTCGAGGGGAGAGAGGGACCTGGACGAGTCTCGCCCAGATTGATCGGAGACAAGATGAGGCGATAGGCTTCCAACGGAGGTTTGACGAGCGATACCCTGACCACCACTGTTGAATGGGTCTGTAACGGCACGGGGTCGGGATCGTGGGCGTCCTAGTAAAACACTACTGTTAGTTGCCATTTCATAATCAACATCCGGGAAATTCGTACCTCTATCAGGAGGAGTTAAAGAATCTTGATCCATCGCTGCCTTGGGAGGATCGAAGTTGTTTGACCTCGCTGTGGGCGCAAACTCGATGTTGATGGCCGGGGCCACCTGAGGCATCTCGGGAGGTTGCTGCAGAGTCGGGAAAGCCTCCTGACCAGTATACCCAGCAGCACCGGCAAAACCAGCATTGTGGAGACCGAAGTTGGGCGGCTGATTCAACTCGGGCATCGACTGGGGGAGGATGCGCGGGGAGATCGCAGGGCTGTGAGAGGGGCTCCGCCCATGGAGATTCGGACTATTGAGCGCAGGATCCGAAATCGTAAAGCTGTCAAAACCCTGAATTTGCTGATAGAGGCCGGCATCCGCAGGGCGCTGCATCGGCGAATGGCGTTGGTCGATAGGCTCGAAACTGTCGGCGCTCACCAGGTTCGGCGACGGGGCAGCGGAGGACACGTCCGAGTACTCGGATGGGGACCTCCGGTGTCCCTGGAACTGGGGCTGACTCCATTCGTTCAACTGATTCGGCATGAGAGCAGCTTCAGGGCCGAGAGATGCGTTTCTAGAGTGTCCGGAGGGCGGCGACGAGAACTGGTGCTGGTTGAAAGCGGGAGACTGGTGCGCGGACGGCGTTTGGTGGGGATCGGGGTTGAGGAGGTGGGGAGGGGTCGGGGAGTGGTGACTCTGCGGCATCGCCATCATGTCTGGGTTGAGGCTGTTCGGATCGAATGCTGTATTATACTGTTGCTCGGCCTGACTGGAGGGGAAGAGTGGGAAGTCGCCGGAAGGAAAGTTGGGGTCGAGGTAGCCGGGCTGGCCTCCTTGGTTCGCAAAAGCGGCGGCAGGCTGGTTGAAGGACTGGCCGTTTTGCTGGCCGCTCAAGTAGTTGTTATTGTTGTTAAACGTGTTGAAGTCGGCGGAGGTGGCTCCGGAGAAGGCTTGGGTAGATGATTGATCCAAGCCGAGACCGAGACCAATGTTGGATGGGTCGGTATTCTGGAACGGGTTCGGCGACGGGGAATGCGAAGGTTGTCTTATATGAGACTGTTGATGCCCCGCAGACGGTGAGCGACCGCGTTGGCTTTGTTGATCCATGATGCAGATGGATGCCGGGAGTCGGATCGGGACGGATGGGGATGCGTGTGTGTTGTTGCTGTCTTTAGAACTGGGCGAGGCAGTTCACAAGTCAGCCTTTCAGGCACCGCACCGCCCTGGGGCTGTGCTGACGCGCGAGCTGACAGACCGCACCCAACTGGCGGCGGGGGGGGGATGAGCGAGGGCGACGAGCTGTTATTCGCTGTCGCGGATAGTTCTGTGAAAACGGTATTCGTAGGCGACTTATACGGACGCAACTGAGTAACGCGATGAACAGCGGCGCCGAGGAGAAGACGAAGCTCGGAGGGTTGTTTGCGGACGTTGGGGGCGTTTGGAGAGGTGATGGGAGCGTCGTAGTAAGAAAGAGCGTCTGGGTACTGCTCCAGAGTGTGTGTGTGAGTGTGAGGAGTAGTTGAGATGGGGAAGTGAGGGACTTGAGTCGGCGGGCGGGTAAGGACCGAACGGACTTGACTGGACTGGAACAGATGGTAGGACCAGCAAGCAGCAGAGAAGAACCTCGCCGCAAGTTCCGTGGAGTGCAAGGTACCTACCTTACTTGTTGGCCCCGGGGGTCTGCCTGGCACAGGTGCCCAGGTAGGTAAGGGGCGATGTGATTGGTCAGTAAGGATCCACTCGAGCGACCCAATCTGGCTGGTGCCCCCAAGACTGTGCACGTTTGAGGATCTGTCGACCCGGCGCCTTTTGGTGTGGTAATGTCAGGGCGCTGTACTCTCTCAGGTAAGTCGAGTCTGTTGTACCTGGCAGGTGTACCTGACTGTGAGGTATATATGCTGTTCCCTTATGCCGTGGACAGTGAGATCGAATACTTACTGCCGAAGTACTGTAGCTCTCTGCAACGGCGCGCTCCGACTCGGACTGGTATGCGCTGGACTGCTTTGTTGCTGCTGTTGGAGGAAAGGAGGACAACCTTGAGTAAGCCAGGTGCCTTACTTCCTGGTTGCCTGTGATGCGCTAACCATCTGCAGCTCTCTATCTCTCGTCAATGGCGCTTCGTGTCTCCGTCTGTTAGCTCCAGTCGTGTATCTGTACCCGGTTTGACCTCGAACAAAAGTCGGCAGACTTTGGCTGATCACGTTTGTCGTTTATCGTCCCTGGTCGAGTGCCGGCCGCGTGTCCGTTAACGTGGAGCTGAGGAGCCAAGCGAAGCGAGAACCGATGCTATGCTGCAAGCCTACTACTAGAAGTGTAAATCCAAAAATATCCTTTCCCGGGGCAGGGATATGGACGCGACAGCTAGGCGAATCGTCGAAGCTATCGTAGCTCTGCTGTGTTTTGCGCTGCTCTCAGTCTCAGTCTGCGTGTGCATGCCACCTTTGTTCGGCCTTGACTTGAATGAGCTATGATGACCGACGTTGCTCGCTCGGGAGCGTCCAAGGCGCCAGGGTGATTCTGGTTGGCCAACCGCAGAGGCGGGAACGTGGTTGACTGTTAAAGACTGGCTGGGTGCGCTGGCTGCGACGGGCGTGGTGCTATGGGGAATCGGAAAGCTGCTGGCGGTCGATGTGCAGAATTGGGTCAGAGGGCGCCAACAACCAGCAGTATTGGTCGATCAAGAGGCACTGTACACTGGGGTTCCTCTTGTAGGAAGTAAAGATGCGCGGGAAGACTGTGACTTGAGCCTTGCTGCCGTATTGTACTTATACCTACCCAGGGATTCTAAACGTTAGTTCGCAACTTCTGGCCCACAGCTCTCGGGATCAAGTGTTATTGGGTTAAATATCTGGGGCATGTACTTCTCATAGAATAATAAGTGAGAATAACATATATCTAGCATTAGGATTTTGCCTTATTAATCTAGGGATCTTCTTAAGTAACTTTCCCTTCTAATAGGCTGCTTAAGAAGACTTCTGAATATTATACCCAGAACCGTTAGTATGGGACTGCGCTAACGTTTAGAATCCCTGGGTAGGTATAGTTGGCGCCGTGGGCATGTGGACTAATAAGCGCAGTGCCAGGCAGCGAAGAAAGCACACGACGGGAAAGCAGCCGGTGGAAGAGAGGCAAAATATGGGTCCTATCTTTCGAAGACTGAACAATTCAAGATAATGCTTTCAACATCAGTACCCAGCGTGGGCAAATGATTCACAGGAAACTGACCATTGCGTACGTACTGTTCACGAGAATGGGAATCCTGTTCGAGGCTGAGTAGGTTTTCTCATAACCCAAGCGTCCATCCTGCTGCCACCGCGCAAAGGTCTATTCCCGTACCCAGCTTACCTTACCTACCTGACCAAACTTTTACCCAAGGCGCTAACTTAAGCGACCGGATATCCCACTTTCATGTCACTTGTCTGCCAGTCCATGGGTGTGATCGGCTCCGGAATATGCGGTCCACGGTATAGTTAGCAACCCAAATAATAGCTCAGAAATTGATTTTTTAAGGGGCTATACCTATTCGAGCACTGTTTTTAGCTAGTAACCTCTATACCTATCCTATGCTATAAAATTCCATAGTTATACAAATCTTAGTATATATACCCCCTGTTTAACCCCTCTCAAGCCTTGAGTTTTTTGCTATAGGCTATACTATTACTAAAAAGCTAAGGGGGTCCTCTAGAGAACCCTCTTAGCTTATTATATATTATAGCAAAACCTTAGTAGTTAATAATAGTAGATAATAGTAAGGCTAATAAGGCTAATAATACTATAATAATAGTAACTATAATTATAGTAGCCTCTATAGTTATTACTTTAAATAGTAGTTAGCTTATTTCTGTCTTAGAGAAGTTAGTTATAAACCCTAGAAAACTAGCAGCTATAAGGCAGTTCTATTAGTATCTTTTAAGGGGCTTAAATTAACGCTTTTATACTTTATTTTATATAGGCTAATATTAGTTTAGAGTTCTTATAAGATAGCTATAGAAATTCACCCCCCTTAAGAGGTTATATTACCTTTTATATAAGTAGAAGGTTATAGTCTTTTTATTTATACTTATAACAGGTAGTGCTTAGTATCTTATAAGCTATTTTTTCCAGATCAGCTAGTTAATAGTTTCTATAATATTTAACGAGGTTTTACTATACTTTATAGACCTCTATAATGCATATATATACCTAGTAGCAGAGAGAGAGATCTCTACTAATATTAAAAAGGATCCTAAATATGAGAACTTTACTAAATATATTAGTGCAGTTAATAGTACTCTTATTAGTATGTTTATCCTAGAGGGAGATTAATAAAAAAAATAGAGAAGTTAGAAGGGTAATATTAAGTAGAATATATTTATAGCAGTATAGTTTAATAGTAGCTTCTTATATATATTTGCTAGTGCTAAGAGATTAATTTATAATACCTAGCTTATTATATTTATATATAACTAAGGATTTACTATATTAGAGGGAAGATATTTTCTTGCTAATATAGGATTTAGAGGTTAAAACGGGCTTATAATTCTATATTATAGAACTTATTATTATTTATAGGATTAGAGGGATACTAATAAACCTCCTAAGATAGTTAAAGAGCTATATAATCTCTGTTATAGTTAGTTTTATATTATTATTAAGTAGGTATTTAGTTAGTTAAAAAGGAAGTAGAAGATTATTTAAGCTACAGCACTAGAGTATGATTTTTATAACTAAACTATAATTATATATATAATAACTAGCCTCTATAACTTCCTTATTTAGTATATAGAGGATAAATAAAAAGATAATAATAATAACTTTATTAATAAGGAGAAGGTTAAAAAATATAAAAAGAGGGCTAGTAAGAGGTGTGATAAGTATATAGTAAGTGAAATTTAGGCCTAGATAGTAGAGTTAATATAGCAGGAGTAGAGGGTAAGTTAACTATAGAGAGGGTATATTTTTTACTATTACTCTAGTCTGCCTTATAGTAGCAAAAAAATAACTACTACTATTTTAAAATCCTTAATATATATACCCTTTTAATAGTATTACTTAGTAACCTGTTTTATAGTACTACTTTAGATACTACTAAGTTAGCTAGCTTTTTATCCAGGTTATTAAAAATAATAATAAAATTATCTAGTAATAATTTGTCTTTAAACTATATAAGGTTTTCCTATACCTTCTCTATTACTACCTTATTATTAATAACTTCCTCTAACTTTAACTTCCTACCTATAACTAACTTACTAAATAACTAAAGAGATTTACTAATATATATATTACTCTTACTAGTAAAAGGTATCTTACCTCTCTTTATTACTAGTAGCAGATTTTTTTTAATACTAACTGCTTTAAAATTTTGCTATCTTAGTACTAGTATAGAGGAGGCTGTTAATAACCTGCTATAGGGGGTTAGGCTAGCAGTATAACCTCCTCCTCTATATATCTAACTCTATAACTAAGAGGGTAACTATAGCAAGTTATTATTAGCAAAAAGGTTATTATTATTATTATTAGCCTTATTATTCTCTATATTAGAGCTAGAAGAATCTTCTACTATAAAGAGGTCTTAAGCTATATATATCTTATTACTAGTTCCTATACCCTTATCCTATATCTTATAATATAGCACCTTATTACCCAGGCCCTTTTTAAATACCCACTTATACTTAGAGTTATTAGCAAGAAAGGTAGCCTGTAATTTAGTATTATATATAACTCTGCCTTACCTGTTACTCCTACTATTATTATTACTAGATTTATTTGCTATTAATAACTATATATTAAATTGCTTCCTCTTAGTATTATATTTATTTAGCAGTTAGACAGGGGTTATTTAGCTCTGAAACTAGGCCTTATTATTAATCTTTTTTGCTAACTTTTACTATAGAGGCTTCTAAGTAGCAGCCTTTTTAGTATTTAATTAACCCTCCTAAAATATAATAGTAAGTTCTTCTATAAACCTTATAGTATAGTTAGGCTTCTATATTAACTAGGTCTTTTTATTATCTAAATTAGGCTTTTTAGTATTTCTTAAAGATAGTAGTAGTATTAACTGGAAAGGGGCCTTATTAGTAAGCAGGAGATTATTATTATAAGAGAGAGACCTTAAAGCTAGTTATTTTTAGCTTAGAATTAGTAATATATCACAGGTAGATTTAGAGCAGTCTTTAATAATAGGCAGAGCAATAATAATACCCTCTAGGACCTTAATTCCTTTATCTCTTTGCTAGTTACTTATTAATTTAGCTATTTTAAGTAGTATTTGAGGTATTATAAAAGGCTTTATAAGGTTAGTTAGAAGCCTTATAACCCTGCTATTAATAATAATAAAAAACTAACTAAATAAGAATAGGAATAGAATTGGCAAGCAGTGAACGTTGCTACACAAACATAGGTTATATATATACTTCAGCTAATTTTATAAGGGGTGGGCACTAAAATTGGGCCCTCCTATGTACTGCTAACTGTACCGTGGACCGCACGTTCCGGAGCCGATCACACCCTATGTTGCTAATCATTATGTTAGACCGCGGTCGTCTCTCCATCAGCTGGCCGTTGTTTGGAAATCCGATCCAGGCCCCAAGGAATTGGATTTTGTCTTGCTGATGATGTGTGGTAAGTCCTTCCACGAGGTTGTCTGATTGGGGGTGCCGGCGTTGTATCCCTGAGCAAACATTATGTGGAAAGATACATAAACAGGGGTTGGTTTCCATGAACGGGAAGTTGTGACTGAGAGTGTCAGGCAAGGGCCGCAAGGCGTTTTTTCTTTTGCTTCTTAGATCAAGTCTGCCTTGAGGTGGGTTCCTCTTTCCCGTCCATGTGCACCAACCAGCCAGCGCCCGCCGCTTGATCAGACCCGATAATTTGAAATTACGCTGTTCCTCGCTTGGCCTTGGCGGCATTTTGTTTCTGACACCTGCACAGTGTCAGACATGATCCATGACACTCTCGCACACTCGTCGCTTTCGCATTTCAACATGTATTTTCCCCATCCCTACTTCGTGTGATGGGTATGGTTAATCCCTAGCACTGGTATCGTGGGGACAGAGGGCCACTTATAGATGACTTTGAATAGGTAGCTAGAAAATCGCTGAACAGCATCAACGAGAAGAAGTACCTGTGGGAACTGCTCAAGCCACAAGAACCTGAACAGGGGATAAAACCTTTGCCTGTTACCGCAGTACCTGCCTATTGCTGTTGCTCAGTGCCCAAAGCTCGGTAAGCCGTTGGGAGCTTTGACATCTGCCGACCTGGCTGTCATCATTCTCCGGCCGCACATCACCTAGCGTAAATTCCAACAACCTGTCACTCTATCGTTGTCACCCAACGCGCCGCCGCCACCAGCTGGGTGTTGGGCAACAGTATGGCCAGCGATCATCGTGCGTAATTCGATATATTGATATGTGTGTGTAACTAACTAAGGGGCCAAATTAGCACCTATATATGAAAATTTAGTGCTAACATAGATCTAATATAAATATCCTATATTTAGGTGTAAATTTATATCCTGGAATATCTAACCTATATATACCTTACTTATAGTAATATATAGGTCTGATATACCCTCTTAGATCTTAAAATAAAGCTATTATAAGATCTAGATATCCTATCTGCACTTTTATTATTATAATACTATTATTACTATCTAACTTACTAGCTATATAGTATATAGGTCTCTATTAGATTATTACTATTATTCTTCCTAGTATTAATCTGAGAGTATTTAGTCTTAGTGAGGTAGCTTGCTTATGTAATCATATTACGTAATAGGAATATTATATAAAACAGCTTAGGTAATTAAGGAGGTATTAAAATAGGTATTATTTTGGCTTATTAACTAGTAACTAGCTAGGTAGGGGAGAGAGGAGTTATTTATACTTATTCTAGCCCTTCTAGAGGCTTCTATTACGTAA